>JAWCTZ010000320.1:0-48074 GCA_036850595.1 Rhyacichthys aspro | reverse complement strand
GGCTTCTCAGGGCTCAACAGGCCACTTTCAGGCCAAAACAGACCCATATGAGGCCAGGGATGTGGATTTGCATTGACTTGAGCCATGTTAGTGCCAAACACCAATCTGAGTGCTGCGGGCAAACGAAAGCTCCAAATGCAGCCAAACCGCCCGTGCCTTGTAGAACTCGCAGAGATCTACAAGAAGAGCCTTGAATCAGCTCTGTGGGACCTTCGGTTCAAAAATTAGAGACAATTTACTTTTTATTGCTTTAAAGTCATTTTCAGCTCGAGAGAAGGCCACTTTTGGCCTTTTCACATTACAGACCTGAAACTGCTCAAACCCAGCTATATCAGCTGGAAATGGCTTCTCAGGGCTCAACAGGCCACTTTCAGGCCAAAACAGACCCATATGAGGCCAGGGATGTGGATTTGCATTGACTTGAGCCATATTAGTGCCAAACACCAATCTGAGTGCTGCGGGCAAACGAAAGCTCCAAATGCAGCCAAACCGCCCGTGCCTTGTAGAACTCGCAGAGATCTACAAGAAGAGCCTTGAATCAGCTCTGTGGGACCTTCGGTTCAAAAATTAGAGACAATTTACTTTTTATTGCTTTAAAGTCATTTTCAGCTCGAGAGAAGGCCACTTTTGGCCTTTTCACATTACAGACCTGAAACTGCTCAAACCCAGCTATATCAGCTGGAAATGGCTTCTCAGGGCTCAACAGGCCACTTTCAGGCCAAAACAGACCCATATGAGGCCAGGGATGTGGATTTGCATTGACTTGAGCCATATTAGTGCCAAACACCAATCTGAGTGCTGCGGGCAAACGAAAGCTCCAAATGCAGCCAAACCGCCCGTGCCTTGTAGAACTCGCAGAGATCTACAAGAAGAGCCTTGAATCAGCTCTGTGGGACCTTCGGTTCAAAAATTAGAGACAATTTACTTTTTATTGCTTTAAAGTCATTTTCAGCTCGAGAGAAGGCCACTTTTGGCCTTTTCACATTACAGACCTGAAACTGCTCAAACCCAGCTATATCAGCTGGAAATGGCTTCTCAGGGCTCAACAGGCCACTTTCAGGCCAAAACAGACCCATATGAGGCCAGGGATGTGGATTTGCATTGACTTGAGCCATATTAGTGCCAAACACCAATCTGAGTGCTGCGGGCAAACGAAAGCTCCAAATGCAGCCAAACTTTTGTAGAACTGCAGAGATCTACAAGAAGAGCCTTGAATCAGCTCTGTGGGACCTTCGGTTCAAAAATTAGAGACAATTTACTTTTTATTGCTTTAAAGTCATTTTCAGCTCGAGAGAAGGCCACTTTTGGCCTTTTCACATTACAGACCTGAAACTGCTCAAACCCAGCTATATCAGCTGGAAATGGCTTCTCAGGGCTCAACAGGCCACTTTCAGGCCAAAACAGACCCATATGAGGCCAGGGATGTGGATTTGCATTGACTTGAGCCATATTAGTGCCAAACACCAATCTGAGTGCTGCGGGCAAACGAAAGCTCCAAATGCAGCCAAACTGCCCGTGCCTTGTAGAGCTTGCAGAGATCTACAAGAAGAGCCTTGAATCAGCTCTGTGGGACCTTCGGTTCAAAAATTAGAGACAATTTACTTTTTATTGCTTTAAAGTCATTTTCAGCTCGAGAGAAGGCCACTTTTGGCCTTTTCACATTACAGACCTGAAACTGCTCAAACCCAGCTATATCAGCTGGAAATGGCTTCTCAGGGCTCAACAGGCCACTTTCAGGCCAAAACAGACCCATATGAGGCCAGGGATGTGGATTTGCATTGACTTGAGCCATATTAGTGCCAAACACCAATCTGAGTGCTGCGGGCAAACGAAAGCTCCAAATGCAGCCAAACTGCCCGTGCCTTGTAGAACTCGCAGAGATCTACAAGAAGAGCCTTGAATCAGCTCTGTGGGACCTTCGGTTCAAAAATTAGAGACAATTTACTTTTTATTGCTTTAAAGTCATTTTCAGCTCGAGAGAAGGCCACTTTTGGCCTTTTCACATTACAGACCTGAAACTGCTCAAACCCAGCTATATCAGCTGGAAATGGCTTCTCAGGGCTCAACAGGCCACTTTCAGGCCAAAACAGACCCATATGAGGCCAGGGATGTGGATTTGCATTGACTTGAGCCATATTAGTGCCAAACACCAATCTGAGTGCTGCGGGCAAACGAAAGCTCCAAATGCAGCCAAACCGCCCGTGCCTTGTAGAACTCGCAGAGATCTACAAGAAGAGCCTTGAATCAGCTCTGTGGGACCTTCGGTTCAAAAATTAGAGACAATTTACTTTTTATTGCTTTAAAGTCATTTTCAGCTCGAGAGAAGGCCACTTTTGGCCTTTTCACATTACAGACCTGAAACTGCTCAAACCCAGCTATATCAGCTGGAAATGGCTTCTCAGGGCTCAACAGGCCACTTTCAGGCCAAAACAGACCCATATGAGGCCAGGGATGTGGATTTGCATTGACTTGAGCCATATTAGTGCCAAACACCAATCTGAGTGCTGCGGGCAAACGAAAGCTCCAAATGCAGCCAAACCGCCCGTGCCTTGTAGAACTCGCAGAGATCTACAAGAAGAGCCTTGAATCAGCTCTGTGGGACCTTCGGTTCAAAAATTAGAGACAATTTACTTTTTATTGCTTTAAAGTCATTTTCAGCTCGAGAGAAGGCCACTTTTGGCCTTTTCACATTACAGACCTGAAACTGCTCAAACCCAGCTATATCAGCTGGAAATGGCTTCTCAGGGCTCAACAGGCCACTTTCAGGCCAAAACAGACCCATATGAGGCCAGGGATGTGGATTTGCATTGACTTGAGCCATATTAGTGCCAAACACCAATCTGAGCGCTGCGGGCAAACGAAAGCTCCAAATGCAGCCAAACCGCCCGTGCCTTGTAGAACTCGCAGAGATCTACAAGAAGAGCCTTGAATCAGCTCTGTGGGACCTTCGGTTCAAAAATTAGAGACAATTTACTTTTTATTGCTTTAAAGTCATTTTCAGCTCGAGAGAAGGCCACTTTTGGCCTTTTCACATTACAGACCTGAAACTGCTCAAACCCAGCTATATCAGCTGGAAATGGCTTCTCAGGGCTCAACAGGCCACTTTCAGGCCAAAACAGACCCATATGAGGCCAGGGATGTGGATTTGCATTGACTTGAGCCATATTAGTGCCAAACACCAATCTGAGTGCTGCGGGCAAACGAAAGCTCCAAATGCAGCCAAACCGCCCGTGCCTTGTAGAACTCGCAGAGATCTACAAGAAGAGCCTTGAATCAGCTCTGTGGGACCTTCGGTTCAAAAATTAGAGACAATTTACTTTTTATTGCTTTAAAGTCATTTTCAGCTCGAGAGAAGGCCACTTTTGGCCTTTTCACATTACAGACCTGAAACTGCTCAAACCCAGCTATATCAGCTGGAAATGGCTTCTCAGGGCTCAACAGGCCACTTTCAGGCCAAAACAGACCCATATGAGGCCAGGGATGTGGATTTGCATTGACTTGAGCCATATTAGTGCCAAACACCAATCTGAGTGCTGCGGGCAAACGAAAGCTCCAAATGCAGCCAAACCGCCCGTGCCTTGTAGAACTCGCAGAGATCTACAAGAAGAGCCTTGAATCAGCTCTGTGGGACCTTCGGTTCAAAAATTAGAGACAATTTACTTTTTATTGCTTTAAAGTCATTTTCAGCTCGAGAGAAGGCCACTTTTGGCCTTTTCACATTACAGACCTGAAACTGCTCAAACCCAGCTATATCAGCTGGAAATGGCTTCTCAGGGCTCAACAGGCCACTTTCAGGCCAAAACAGACCCATATGAGGCCAGGGATGTGGATTTGCATTGACTTGAGCCATATTAGTGCCAAACACCAATCTGAGCGCTGCGGGCAAACGAAAGCTCCAAATGCAGCCAAACCGCCCGTGCCTTGTAGAACTCGCAGAGATCTACAAGAAGAGCCTTGAATCAGCTCTGTGGGACCTTCGGTTCAAAAATTAGAGACAATTTACTTTTTATTGCTTTAAAGTCATTTTCAGCTCGAGAGAAGGCCACTTTTGGCCTTTTCACATTACAGACCTGAAACTGCTCAAACCCAGCTATATCAGCTGGAAATGGCTTCTCAGGGCTCAACAGGCCACTTTCAGGCCAAAACAGACCCATATGAGGCCAGGGATGTGGATTTGCATTGACTTGAGCCATATTAGTGCCAAACACCAATCTGAGCGCTGCGGGCAAACGAAAGCTCCAAATGCAGCCAAACCGCCCGTGCCTTGTAGAACTCGCAGAGATCTACAAGAAGAGCCTTGAATCAGCTCTGTGGGACCTTCGGTTCAAAAATTAGAGACAATTTACTTTTATTGCTTTAAAGTCATTTTCAGCTCGAGAGAAGGCCACTTTTGGCCTTTTCACATTACAGACCTGAAACTGCTCAAACCCAGCTATATCAGCTGGAAATGGCTTCTCAGGGCTCAACAGGCCACTTTCAGGCCAAAACAGACCCATATGAGGCCAGGGATGTGGATTTGCATTGACTTGAGCCATATTAGTGCCAAACACCAATCTGAGTGCTGCGGGCAAACGAAAGCTCCAAATGCAGCCAAACCGCCCGTGCCTTGTAGAACTTGCAGAGATCTACAAGAAGAGCCTTGAATCAGCTCTGTGGGACCTTCGGTTCAAAAATTAGAGACAATTTACTTTTTATTGCTTTAAAGTCATTTTCAGCTCGAGAGAAGGCCACTTTTGGCCTTTTCACATTACAGACCTGAAACTGCTCAAACCCAGCTATATCAGCTGGAAATGGCTTCTCAGGGCTCAACAGGCCACTTTCAGGCCAAAACAGACCCATATGAGGCCAGGGATGTGGATTTGCATTGACTTGAGCCATATTAGTGCCAAACACCAATCTGAGTGCTGCGGGCAAACGAAAGCTCCAAATGCAGCCAAACCGCCCGTGCCTTGTAGAACTCGCAGAGATCTACAAGAAGAGCCTTGAATCAGCTCTGTGGGACCTTCGGTTCAAAAATTAGAGACAATTTACTTTTTATTGCTTTAAAGTCATTTTCAGCTCGAGAGAAGGCCACTTTTGGCCTTTTCACATTACAGACCTGAAACTGCTCAAACCCAGCTATATCAGCTGGAAATGGCTTCTCAGGGCTCAACAGGCCACTTTCAGGCCAAAACAGACCCATATGAGGCCAGGGATGTGGATTTGCATTGACTTGAGCCATATTAGTGCCAAACACCAATCTGAGCGCTGCGGGCAAACGAAAGCTCCAAATGCAGCCAAACCGCCCGTGCCTTGTAGAACTCGCAGAGATCTACAAGAAGAGCCTTGAATCAGCTCTGTGGGACCTTCGGTTCAAAAATTAGAGACAATTTACTTTTTATTGCTTTAAAGTCATTTTCAGCTCGAGAGAAGGCCACTTTTGGCCTTTTCACATTACAGACCTGAAACTGCTCAAACCCAGCTATATCAGCTGGAAATGGCTTCTCAGGGCTCAACAGGCCACTTTCAGGCCAAAACAGACCCATATGAGGCCAGGGATGTGGATTTGCATTGACTTGAGCCATATTAGTGCCAAACACCAATCTGAGCGCTGCGGGCAAACGAAAGCTCCAAATGCAGCCAAACCGCCCGTGCCTTGTAGAACTCGCAGAGATCTACAAGAAGAGCCTTGAATCAGCTCTGTGGGACCTTCGGTTCAAAAATTAGAGACAATTTACTTTTTATTGCTTTAAAGTCATTTTCAGCTCGAGAGAAGGCCACTTTTGGCCTTTTCACATTACAGACCTGAAACTGCTCAAACCCAGCTATATCAGCTGGAAATGGCTTCTCAGGGCTCAACAGGCCACTTTCAGGCCAAAACAGACCCATATGAGGCCAGGGATGTGGATTTGCATTGACTTGAGCCATATTAGTGCCAAACACCAATCTGAGCGCTGCGGGCAAACGAAAGCTCCAAATGCAGCCAAACCGCCCGTGCCTTGTAGAACTCGCAGAGATCTACAAGAAGAGCCTTGAATCAGCTCTGTGGGACCTTCGGTTCAAAAATTAGAGACAATTTACTTTTTATTGCTTTAAAGTCATTTTCAGCTCGAGAGAAGGCCACTTTTGGCCTTTTCACATTACAGACCTGAAACTGCTCAAACCCAGCTATATCAGCTGGAAATGGCTTCTCAGGGCTCAACAGGCCACTTTCAGGCCAAAACAGACCCATATGAGGCCAGGGATGTGGATTTGCATTGACTTGAGCCATATTAGTGCCAAACACCAATCTGAGCGCTGCGGGCAAACGAAAGCTCCAAATGCAGCCAAACCGCCCGTGCCTTGTAGAACTCGCAGAGATCTACAAGAAGAGCCTTGAATCAGCTCTGTGGGACCTTCGGTTCAAAAATTAGAGACAATTTACTTTTTATTGCTTTAAAGTCATTTTCAGCTCGAGAGAAGGCCACTTTTGGCCTTTTCACATTACAGACCTGAAACTGCTCAAACCCAGCTATATCAGCTGGAAATGGCTTCTCAGGGCTCAACAGGCCACTTTCAGGCCAAAACAGACCCATATGAGGCCAGGGATGTGGATTTGCATTGACTTGAGCCATATTAGTGCCAAACACCAATCTGAGTGCTGCGGGCAAACGAAAGCTCCAAATGCAGCCAAACCGCCCGTGCCTTGTAGAACTCGCAGAGATCTACAAGAAGAGCCTTGAATCAGCTCTGTGGGACCTTCGGTTCAAAAATTAGAGACAATTTACTTTTTATTGCTTTAAAGTCATTTTCAGCTCGAGAGAAGGCCACTTTTGGCCTTTTCACATTACAGACCTGAAACTGCTCAAACCCAGCTATATCAGCTGGAAATGGCTTCTCAGGGCTCAACAGGCCACTTTCAGGCCAAAACAGACCCATATGAGGCCAGGGATGTGGATTTGCATTGACTTGAGCCATATTAGTGCCAAACACCAATCTGAGCGCTGCGGGCAAACGAAAGCTCCAAATGCAGCCAAACCGCCCGTGCCTTGTAGAACTCGCAGAGATCTACAAGAAGAGCCTTGAATCAGCTCTGTGGGACCTTCGGTTCAAAAATTAGAGACAATTTACTTTTTATTGCTTTAAAGTCATTTTCAGCTCGAGAGAAGGCCACTTTTGGCCTTTTCACATTACAGACCTGAAACTGCTCAAACCCAGCTATATCAGCTGGAAATGGCTTCTCAGGGCTCAACAGGCCACTTTCAGGCCAAAACAGACCCATATGAGGCCAGGGATGTGGATTTGCATTGACTTGAGCCATATTAGTGCCAAACACCAATCTGAGCGCTGCGGGCAAACGAAAGCTCCAAATGCAGCCAAACCGCCCGTGCCTTGTAGAACTCGCAGAGATCTACAAGAAGAGCCTTGAATCAGCTCTGTGGGACCTTCGGTTCAAAAATTAGAGACAATTTACTTTTATTGCTTTAAAGTCATTTTCAGCTCGAGAGAAGGCCACTTTTGGCCTTTTCACATTACAGACCTGAAACTGCTCAAACCCAGCTATATCAGCTGGAAATGGCTTCTCAGGGCTCAACAGGCCACTTTCAGGCCAAAACAGACCCATATGAGGCCAGGGATGTGGATTTGCATTGACTTGAGCCATATTAGTGCCAAACACCAATCTGAGCGCTGCGGGCAAACGAAAGCTCCAAATGCAGCCAAACCGCCCGTGCCTTGTAGAACTCGCAGAGATCTACAAGAAGAGCCTTGAATCAGCTCTGTGGGACCTTCGGTTCAAAAATTAGAGACAATTTACTTTTTATTGCTTTAAAGTCATTTTCAGCTCGAGAGAAGGCCACTTTTGGCCTTTTCACATTACAGACCTGAAACTGCTCAAACCCAGCTATATCAGCTGGAAATGGCTTCTCAGGGCTCAACAGGCCACTTTCAGGCCAAAACAGACCCATATGAGGCCAGGGATGTGGATTTGCATTGACTTGAGCCATATTAGTGCCAAACACCAATCTGAGCGCTGCGGGCAAACGAAAGCTCCAAATGCAGCCAAACCGCCCGTGCCTTGTAGAACTCGCAGAGATCTACAAGAAGAGCCTTGAATCAGCTCTGTGGGACCTTCGGTTCAAAAATTAGAGACAATTTACTTTTTATTGCTTTAAAGTCATTTTCAGCTCGAGAGAAGGCCACTTTTGGCCTTTTCACATTACAGACCTGAAACTGCTCAAACCCAGCTATATCAGCTGGAAATGGCTTCTCAGGGCTCAACAGGCCACTTTCAGGCCAAAACAGACCCATATGAGGCCAGGGATGTGGATTTGCATTGACTTGAGCCATATTAGTGCCAAACACCAATCTGAGCGCTGCGGGCAAACGAAAGCTCCAAATGCAGCCAAACCGCCCGTGCCTTGTAGAACTCGCAGAGATCTACAAGAAGAGCCTTGAATCAGCTCTGTGGGACCTTCGGTTCAAAAATTAGAGACAATTTACTTTTTATTGCTTTAAAGTCATTTTCAGCTCGAGAGAAGGCCACTTTTGGCCTTTTCACATTACAGACCTGAAACTGCTCAAACCCAGCTATATCAGCTGGAAATGGCTTCTCAGGGCTCAACAGGCCACTTTCAGGCCAAAACAGACCCATATGAGGCCAGGGATGTGGATTTGCATTGACTTGAGCCATATTAGTGCCAAACACCAATCTGAGCGCTGCGGGCAAACGAAAGCTCCAAATGCAGCCAAACCGCCCGTGCCTTGTAGAACTCGCAGAGATCTACAAGAAGAGCCTTGAATCAGCTCTGTGGGACCTTCGGTTCAAAAATTAGAGACAATTTACTTTTTATTGCTTTAAAGTCATTTTCAGCTCGAGAGAAGGCCACTTTTGGCCTTTTCACATTACAGACCTGAAACTGCTCAAACCCAGCTATATCAGCTGGAAATGGCTTCTCAGGGCTCAACAGGCCACTTTCAGGCCAAAACAGACCCATATGAGGCCAGGGATGTGGATTTGCATTGACTTGAGCCATATTAGTGCCAAACACCAATCTGAGCGCTGCGGGCAAACGAAAGCTCCAAATGCAGCCAAACCGCCCGTGCCTTGTAGAACTCGCAGAGATCTACAAGAAGAGCCTTGAATCAGCTCTGTGGGACCTTCGGTTCAAAAATTAGAGACAATTTACTTTTTATTGCTTTAAAGTCATTTTCAGCTCGAGAGAAGGCCACTTTTGGCCTTTTCACATTACAGACCTGAAACTGCTCAAACCCAGCTATATCAGCTGGAAATGGCTTCTCAGGGCTCAACAGGCCACTTTCAGGCCAAAACAGACCCATATGAGGCCAGGGATGTGGATTTGCATTGACTTGAGCCATATTAGTGCCAAACACCAATCTGAGCGCTGCGGGCAAACGAAAGCTCCAAATGCAGCCAAACCGCCCGTGCCTTGTAGAACTCGCAGAGATCTACAAGAAGAGCCTTGAATCAGCTCTGTGGGACCTTCGGTTCAAAAATTAGAGACAATTTACTTTTTATTGCTTTAAAGTCATTTTCAGCTCGAGAGAAGGCCACTTTTGGCCTTTTCACATTACAGACCTGAAACTGCTCAAACCCAGCTATATCAGCTGGAAATGGCTTCTCAGGGCTCAACAGGCCACTTTCAGGCCAAAACAGACCCATATGAGGCCAGGGATGTGGATTTGCATTGACTTGAGCCATATTAGTGCCAAACACCAATCTGAGTGCTGCGGGCAAACGAAAGCTCCAAATGCAGCCAAACCGCCCGTGCCTTGTAGAACTCGCAGAGATCTACAAGAAGAGCCTTGAATCAGCTCTGTGGGACCTTCGGTTCAAAAATTAGAGACAATTTACTTTTTATTGCTTTAAAGTCATTTTCAGCTCGAGAGAAGGCCACTTTTGGCCTTTTCACATTACAGACCTGAAACTGCTCAAACCCAGCTATATCAGCTGGAAATGGCTTCTCAGGGCTCAACAGGCCACTTTCAGGCCAAAACAGACCCATATGAGGCCAGGGATGTGGATTTGCATTGACTTGAGCCATATTAGTGCCAAACACCAATCTGAGTGCTGCGGGCAAACGAAAGCTCCAAATGCAGCCAAACCGCCCGTGCCTTGCCCAAACTGCTCAAACACAACTATATCAACTGGAGACACATGTAAATCCCTTGTCAGGGCTAAACAGGCCATTTTCAGGCCAAATCACACAAATACCTGGCTCTGCTCATAGCAAACCAAAACAGACTCATATGTTGCCTGTGATGTGGCTTCACATTGATTTGAGTCTGACACAACAGATGTAGGTCATTTGAATTCTTTTCTGACAGGACATAAACTTCTGGCCACAATGGAGCATAACAGGGGATACTAACTACACTAAGCTGTACCTAGGAATGAATTTCAGCCATATCCAAGCAGATCAGTATTGTTATTTCATCATGGGCTATCACTGACTGGAGGAGTTATTGTCCCCAGGACGAGGACTAGCGTTCGGAGAGATATAGATTGACACAGGGAAGAGGCGCAGGACATGGCTGTTATGTGGAATATATTATACAACTGAGATCATTTTTTAGTAAGAGATTATTCATTCATTCATCTTCTACCGCTTATCCCACTAGTAAGAGATTATCTGTCATTAATAATAATGAAGTAGGTTACTGTATGTTAATAGGTAAAGAAGGCTGGTAGGCTTAAAATGAGGTGTAGATGAAGAATAGCATGGTTTTTGGGTATTTGTGTGGGTCTGAACCTTGTGTTGACTAATCTTAATCTTTAATAATAATAATAATAATAATAATAATATTATAACAATTAATCTAATTAATTAATATTTTTTTGTATCTATCTTTTACAATAATTACAATAAAAATAACTTCACAATAAATAATAAAAACAATGTCTACTCTGACCTTTTTAAACTTTTATTAAATCCTTTTTCCAAAAAAGTGCTTCACCTTTTTCAACAGTATGATACAAAAATAAATAAAGTGCCAGAATTAAAATGTAAACAACACAGGGCTTCTTATATCACTAATGCTATATAAATTCTTCCTGAGAAATAAAACATACAATAACTGCAACAGTAACATGTTCTTGGCATTTTATGCTTAAATACGAGCTGCATTTCAAAGAGGGCATGTGTAAATTATTTTAAGATCAAATTATTTAAGATGACAATATTAATAATTTCATAAAGTGTAGTGTTTTTGCCATTTGATCAAGACACATACACAAAGGAAAGCATTTAAAACATTCATAAACTAATGATACTATTCGTCATAAAATGCAATATGTATAGTCAGTGTAGACCTACTTTGGAAATGTATTGTTTATTATTATCTGGTAATAATTACTGCTTTATGCCAACAGTAATCATAAATGCATGTGTACTTATCTGCAAAAGGTTCACATTAGAGATCGACCCATGGGTTTTTTCTCACACACACACTTCTTACTACTGTCACTATTTCCATATCAATATTATCAGCAGCCTTGTTGTTTATCCAAGGGATTAAACCAACTGTTAAACACTAAATAGCCTCATCTTCACTTTAATTTTCAGATCATAGGACCAGAAATCTCACAGCAACGTTAGTAGTCGTGAGTTGTAGAGTTTTTCATGTGACTTTTCATGCAAACACACACCATTCTCCACATTACATTCTTCCTTCACAATTGATTCACAGACAAATCAGAAGGTATTATGAGCTAGCAGAGCTGCCGCTAATGTTTACTCCGCTCTTACGTTATTCTGCTTCTCACTGTAATGTTAGTAGTAGTTGTGAGATATAGAGCAATGGGATATTTATTACAATTTCGGGAGAGTTTTCTGCGTTTACCTTCGACACATGTGTTTGCTCTCTGGAGCTTCATTTCACCTTGAGGCCAGGGTTCTTCAACAGCTGGTTGATAGCAAGGACCTTCACAAGTTGTCACATTGGTTGAAATATTTCAGAATCGCTCAGCTCCACCATTGTGTGCGCTGATACTAACTCCCTTTATTAAACTTCACCAGTCCAGCACAGTCTTTGATTGCTCATTTGTAGACCTATAATCACTGGATTGAGAATATATAGTTTTTAGAATTTTTTAAAACACAAAACAAAATAGTTTCACATAGGCTACTTACTCTTCTACTTCTGCATCCTTTTTTCCCTTAAATGAGCAAGGGACAGCCTGCTCCTCTTCGGTGTAGGAACACTGCTACTTTCAGCTAAAAATACAAATACTCTGAGTTAACAACAACAACAACAACAACAAAAAAGAATTAAAATGTACTAGACAACCAACAAGTAATCAAACACTAAAACATTACTTTTCAAGATATTAGCCAATGCCTGTTTTTTTTTCTTCAGCACTGTAGGCTAAAACATGAATTAATAAATATAAAAAAAAATCAAACCCTCTAATTCAGTGGTTACTGGGTGAACAGTCACAATGGCTCATTTTGCATCAAAGTATCAAGTTGCATCAAGTTAAAAAAAAAAATCTAAACAAACTAAAACATTGCAACACAAAAAAATGCCTGTTATTTTGAAACAATGTCTGTTAACTTTAAAACACATACATAGGGAAGAAATAAAATATTAAGGACAAAAAGTAGTGTGAAAATGAGTGAAGGGGGAGAGCACACTCCTTTGGGGGGGCAGGTCTGACATTCTGGGGCATTTGAATGGATAATGTGGCAAAAAAAACAAAAATAGTCAAAATTAGCTTATAGCCTGATAAAAGCCAAATGCTATACCATCTACATTGTTTATTTTACTTCACTTTTTACTTCATTTTTTTCTAAAATATAAACATTTTATTATAGAATACAAACACATGCACACACATATAATATATTAATCAATGCTTTAATTCTGCCTTAGAGGCCCGGGGGGAAATGTTTTTTCTACAGAGCCACGCACATCTCCTGCAAGCGCTTTGTTGTGTGCTTAGGGTAAAATGTGGTTAACTTCCATTTTTTTATTCTATTTACAAATGGCATCACCCTTTTGTTAAAGGGGACTTTTTTGTACCTATATCACAGGTAAAGCACAGTCATCTGGTTTGTGCAGGACAGGGGTACAGGAAGACCCATCATGTAAAAAATCCCATAACCAAACCGCAGCTTAGAGACTACGTCAGAGCCTAAGTTACCCAAGATGCACCTGTTGCAGTTCCGAGAGACCCGTAAGCTTCGGTGCACCTGTGTATTTAAGCAGTTGTTTTTATAACCCTGTCCCTGTGTGTTTGAGTGCCATCTGCATTCTTATCATGTAAGTATTGTGTCTATATAGAGTGTTCAATCATGGTTGGCATGTGTATGTTATCTTTACAGTCCATTGCCTCTTATAGCTTAATTCTATTGGTCAAACCTAATATACGCATAGGCCTATTTGTTACATGGTCTTAGGATGCCATCTATTGGATTTTTGATGTTACTGCAGTCATTCTTATCTTAGGCCTATTGCAGTTCACTAGTTATTGTATTATGTATTCATCGCTAACTCATATAATCCTTTGTATTGTTTCAGATATAAACACACAAATACAGACATATCATTCACTACGTAAAGTCATCTTCATGTCCTCTCAACAAATCCATGTATCTGCCACCCCTTTCATCATTCATTATTAAAACGTCTGAACCGTACAACCTGAGTGTGCCTATCCTTCTGAGCGAGGAAGACTCAGTTGAAGCGTGATCAGTAACTGGTGCAAATGCACACAGTATCTCACAGGTAGTCCTTCAAGCCGGATTCTCCTTGGCTGAGTCAGCAAGATGGCAACCCCCCAGGATAACAGTGAGCAGAGCAGTCCAGGTCAACACAGGAGTAGGAAACTTCCGGGACATCTGGTGGACACAACCTACCTGGGACATCTAATTCATCCAGCAGTTCAGGAGAATCCGACGGTGATAACAATGGAAAGTGGAAGTAAATGGAGTCTGTTTGGGCAAGCATCCTAAAACAAATAGGTCATCTGCAATGGACTGTAGAGGACACTCCTGATTCATTAAGTAGGGATGGGTATTGAACACAAATATTACATTCAAATTTTTAAGCTCATAAAAAACGAATATTTACAAGTTTAATGAGACAGGTGTTAATTTCTGAAACATCTTTCATCAACGTCATTTCTGTACAAGCGTATTGGGGTACAGAAACAAAGTTATAGGCTACATCCTGTGTTTTGTAGCTGAAAGTTCTGTAAATCTGTAAAAATGAACTTCCTTAAATCCTTCTCCCTCGACGAAACAAAAAGCATATCTCTAGAGATCATTTTTGCTTTGGCAGTCTCCAAAGCAGTGATGAGCAGCTCTCTGTGTTCATTTGGTGGGCCAATAATTATGTTTTTACTTATGTTATATGTTATGTTATATTATGTTTTAATATGATTCCTCATGATCGAAGTGTTATTGTGATAACTTAATTTCACCTGACAAATTTTGCACACAACGAGCTTATTATTTTGTTTAAAGTACGCAGAGGATGCCATTTTCTCATCAAATACAATACTAACCAATCTTCCAGTGGAAATTCGGGGTAACCCCACAGTGCGCAGTGCAGCGGACAAGATACACAGTTTTGTTTTTCCACGACGGTGGAGCAAGTCTGCATCAATCAGCACAGATCACACCAAAACTGAAACTGAACGAGCACAGCATCCGGATTTTCACTATAAGTTTCTTAATTCAAATATTTTTACGTTTATATACATGATTTAGCATTAAATGCACTAAAATCTCCTTTTTGTGCCCAACGTAATGAGCAAAAACCCTGTGAAGAGATGTTGTGTGAAACTTGTTTCCTCGTTCTTCTAAATAAACAAGTTGTTTTGGTCCCACACACTTTATCATTGGCTTTATTGCATCATCTCGTATTTCCAGTGCATGCTCTTCTGAGCTGCTCAGGGGTCCGCTGCACAGCGTATCTCACACGCTGGGCGAGGGTGTGCGACGTCGGCCATTGGCGTTTTGCAGTGGAGAGGATCAACATCAAGATTCCTTTTATTGTCGTTCAGCAAAACATCACAGATGCAATGCAGAATGAAATTTCATATTGCATGGCCACAGAGTTTTTATCGGCAAAAAATAATTAATTAAATGAATATGAACATTTTGTAAAAGAATATAAACACACAAATATAATACGCTAACCGATGCTTTAGAACTGCTTTAGAGGCCCAGGAGAAAATGCTTTTTCCATCAAGCAACAAGCACTTTGTTGCGCGCGAAATGTGCTTAACTTGAACTGCAAATTAAAACATTTTTTATCTATTTACAAATGGCATCACCCAGTCCAGGAATTTTCAATTTGTGAATGAGCTTTACAAGTGGGTTGAAGGGGATTTTAGTATCTATATCATTGGTAAAGCACTGTCACAGCGTCGGATTTGTGCAGGACAGGTAGCCCTAACCGAACCCCTGGATCTGCTTTGTGCGGGACAGGGCTACAGTGTAAAAATTAGGGATGCACCAATCCAGCTTTTTCACTAACGATCCCGATCCAGGTAGTATCTGTGTATCTGAGTATCTGCAGATATCAGATACCGATCCATCTGGTATTTTGATATATATCATGTACATCATCCTAGCAGTCGCTTCTGGGTCAAATTTGACCCAGAAGCAAAGAATCCTGGCCCAATACAGATCCAATCTACAAGTCAGCGAAGTTTTTTTACCGAAAGGGAAGAAACAGTGAGACTGATGAGTGGGTGTAAACGGATGAGCGGTGTTATACTGTCGCACGAGAACACTGCCCTTAAATGCTTCTGTAGCCTACATGTTATGTACAGTTGCATCTAAACAGATACTTAAAATATGAAAATATTTAGATAGTACACACAAAAGGTAGCCTTCATGCTTATGAAATTTGGTTACCGCCCGCCCGAGGCACCCTGGCGTAGATATGCAACTCTTTTTCCCACGCTGTCACTTTGGAGCTGATGTCACTCTGGAGCTGTCACTCACTCTGGAGCTGTCACTTCAATGAAACCATTTACTTTCTAGGTAAGTAGACATTCGCTTCTAAAAACTTGTGTTTTATATCATTATGTATTCATGTAAGTAAGGGCTATAATACAACTATTTATATTTCGCTTTCTAAATAAAACTTGGCAGACTTAAAAACAAACAAACTGTATTTAATACAGTGTGCCACCAGAGGGCGGTCTTAGACAAGATTTCATCCAAATAGAACATATCATTAACATATCAGAGCAAGAATAGAGAAGAAAAGAAGACTCAACTACTTATCATTGACTGGTTTACCTTTGATGTTCCAGTGACTCCAGGTAAAGGTAAGCTGAGCCCATGAAATCATCCTGAAATCCAAAGTCATAGTCGAAAACCTGAACCAACACAATGCAAAAGAATGTTACCCCAGATTATTTTATACAGTTTTTAGACATTTACATTCTATTACAGCTGAAACTGCATTTGCTTCTGTTTACCTTGACATACAGAGGTTCCTAACTGGGCTTTAAACAATAGTGCTTTGAATTGTAGCTAATATGAGAATTACATTACGGGTTTTTAAAACAGAAACTGAAAGTTAAGCTGTAAATGAGGCCTTTATTAATTACCATCAACAATAAGAGAATGTATATGGGATTAGGACAAACGATCGGAAAGTTATATCTTCTGTTTTCTGACGGGATTCATCAGCGTTTCTACGACGATTAGAATTAAGTTGCAACATTAACTGGCTCGTCTCTCATCTAGACAGTGTTATGTTAGTTATGTGGGGAATTATTTGTGTTCGGTATTGTATAAATGCAGGATTATTAAATATATTTTCACTGAAATATAATATATTTAATAAATAAATAAATTCCAGCCGATTCTGCTGCCCTAACAGCAATGTTGCGGCTCACATACAATGCATTGCTTTTGGCCCAAAACTACAGGTTCGTCTATGGGCCAGTCTACTCTCTGACCAAATGGGGCGTTTGTAGTCTATTAACGGTATGTTAGCCTTCCTTGATAGATGCAGAAGGGAATTGAAATCAATTCCTTCAGTTGGCTAAGTCAGCTTATAGTAAAAGAGGCAATATACATCACTGTGGAAGGATGCACTTTTCACATAATGTGGGCTCTTTGTCACACAAACACCGTCATAAAATTCTGCCAGTTACATGCATTCGAAAGGAGCATTTACCAAGCAGAGACTAGCAAATCTAGCCTGAATGGTCCTGAACTGTCCGTATGTTTTATGCAGCTCGTGAGCATGCGCGTTTCCTTGGTACTGTAAAAACAATAATGGCAGCCGTAGTGCTTGGCCTTTATTAGTGAAAGGAAAAGTTTTTACTTTTTATTTAAAAAGGTAAATGTTAATAATTGATATTTGTCCCTCTTTGTAGAGCAAACAAGTCTTAAAGAAGCGGGAATTGCACACTTTTTGGTAAAATACTGAATTATTATTATAATTAAAAGAATTATTTATTATTATTTAAAGAAGATACTTAAATTGGACATTACTAATACCACATTTGGTCATCCTTTTTTCAGTTTTTACTTTAGTTCTGCCGCAAAACCATCCTCAAAGAGTAACCACTCACTTTATTTGGTAGACATTTTAGCTTAAATATACTATGTATCGTGTATCAAATCTCTAGTGTATGAAGAAAAGGATGACTGAGAGACTCCACAAGGAACCATGCAGGATTTAAAAAAAAGAATGTTAGTAAATCATGGTTCATAAATAAATATGGGCTCATGGCCATCTACTCATCAAATCAGTGGTTGTTGAGGTTTTTGAAACAATTTTAGCTGCCATTTAGATTTGCTGTGTTTTCCCATCTGCGTTTGGTTAAAACTAACACAGTTGTGGGCTTCAGTGTAAACAAGTGTAAACAATCCTACATAGTGGACTTTGAAAATAAGATTTAGAACAGTTAAAAGGGCAGCTGTAGTACCGTAATGTTCGGACTATTGAGCACACCTGAATATAAGCCGCACTCACTAAATTTAAAAAGAAAAAACATTCTGTACATATATAGGCCACACTTGTCTATAAGCTGCAGGTGTCCACGTTGTAACATGAGATATTTACACAGAAAGATTTTGTCGTCTTTTGCATTGAGTCAGTTCTTCACGCTGCCGTCTACAAAGTCATTGATGCCGGGCTTATTCTATTCTTCAGGTCTATTTCCTTCTTCGACAGCCAGATCGATCAGATGTCTGATTTGGTTGTTGTTAAATCTGACATGAGTTAATACTTGACTGGTCTTTAGATTAACCACCTGAGCCTAATGGGAAGGTCCGACACCAGGGACACTGTGTGGCTTATGAAGAAGCAGTTAAAAGACATAATAACTGGTCAGTTTTGTTGCCACATTTATTATTTTAATTTTCAGTATATTTTTGCTAGATCAAAACTGAAATTTTATTCCCATTTCTATATCGTGGTTCTATTGTTTCTGATTCAGCTGCTGTCAGGAGAAACCCCTTGACTTCCACTGCCTCATGCGACATTGAGAGTTGCTTAAAAAGATGGCTACACAGGGTGGGAGAAGCTGTAACCGAAGGTCTCGTAACTAAATTTGACTGTTTTATAGTATATTTAATTTTACTTTATTCCTTGATTAGTTCTTGATTAGTTCAGATTGATTAGATATGCCCTGTATTTGTCCATTGTTATTTGTTATTATTGTTCATGATTGTTGATTTTATATTGTTAAGTTTTATAGGTTTATTTACACCTCTTGTTATTCTTTTCACAAACCTCAATGGAGTTTGTTTCTCAAATCAGTGCAACCCTCTATGTCTTTAGGTATTTCTTTTTTTTTTTTAATAAGTATTACTTACTGTATTTGTTTTATTTAGCAACAAGCCATTTAATATTTATTGAAAAAAGTAGCACTACACAATACAGAGTACCGTCATTTATCATCAATAATATTTTTGAGAATGAATGATAACAAAGAGGCTAGCACTGCTTTGACGTGAGGCTGCAGCTCTTTAGCAACGGGGTAAATATCCTATGGCCCGGATCCGTATCAGAACAGCAGTTGATCTACTATCGGTGCACAGTATATGAGCTGGATCCGAACCAGAACAGTATGTAAATTACTATCGGCGCACAGTATATGAGACGGATCCGGACCAGAACAGCATTTAAATTACTATCAGTGCACAGTACATGAGCCGGATCTGGTCTAGAACAGCATTTAAATTACTATCGGTAAGTCTTTTTGTGCAAGTCCAAGTCAAGTCTCAAATCTTTCACCACGAGTCCAAGTCAAGTCCGAGTCTTTTGGTACCTAGCCCAAGTCAAGTCCAAGTCTTTTGGTCACAAGTCCAAGTCAAGTCACAAGTCTCTTTGCATACGCAGCTTAATGTGAGTACTTGAAGGGTTATTATTACATCTTATCGTAATGAGTAGATTTGTCCAAATAAAAAGAAAGTAAAGACCAGCTCTTTTCCCATTGTATAGCCATACAATATCAACTAAGAAAAGAGTAATTCATTTTCCAGAGGTTAGCATTGATCAAACCAAAAGGAATAGAATTCATCCTCAGGAGGAAGACAAGTTGATGGATTTTAGGGACTATAGCTTTACTGTTTTACACTCAAAATGAATCAAATGCGTCTTACAACAGCAGCTTTTTGTCAAACCTCACTCATGTAAATCATATTAGTGAAGCCCTACAGCAGGTTGCTGCGTAGGGCTCTGTGGTAACACTCCGAGGGAGGGATGTGAAAATTTGATAAAAGTGTAAGCTACAAACAGTTAGCTTTCCTTTAGCTCGCTGCTAACAAGAAGCTGCAATCTAGACAACAGTTAATAGCAACTGTAGACAAAGCAAGTGGATATATCACACTCTTGTTCCCTCTCCCTGATTCAGCTGAATCTGCTGCTCTGTTCGTGAGCGCGCAGCTCTCACTCACACCTCGTGAGTGAGAACGCGCTCTCTGCGCTGCTGCTGTCTCTGAGCGACAGAGACGTGCGGCTGCAGGACGTGCGGCTGCAGGACGTGCGGCGCGTTGTTCTCAATAACAAATGAATAGTTTATAACAAAATCTAAAAAAATAAATCTCCACTCCGCTGATTTGACAAATAGAACAAGAAATAAAAAGAGCGCTGAACAGGTGGGAAAAGGTTCATTGTCAAGGAATCTCAAACTGCGAGTCCAAGTCAAGTCCCGAGTCTTTGGACCACGAGTCCGAGACGAGTCGCAAGTCTCTGTCTGTAGCGACTTAAGTTAACTGTAACGAGTCCCCTCCCCATCTCTGCACAGTATATGAGCCGAATCCGAACCAGAACAGCATTTAAATTACTATTGGTGCACAGTATATGAGCTGAGTCTGGGCCAAAGGAGAACATGTAGTTGTTAGTATTGGTATACAGTGCATGGGCCAGAACAGGGC
Organism: Rhyacichthys aspro; assembly: GCA_036850595.1. Lineage (NCBI taxonomy): Eukaryota > Metazoa > Chordata > Actinopteri > Gobiiformes > Rhyacichthyidae > Rhyacichthys > Rhyacichthys aspro. The sequence continues at coordinate 27,735 of JAWCTZ010000320.1, read as the reverse complement.
CGACTCCTGCAGAACTTGTCGGGCGCGCAGTACTTGGGCCAGTCTTGGGCCGAGGACCCGAGCGCATGGTGGGCCAGAAGAAATGTATGGGCTTGGGCCGGATGTGAGCCGAGTCAATTTTGCTATCTGGGTATATAATCCAGAGATCAACACTGATTAAACCAAAGGAAAGAGAATTCATCCCCGGGAGGAAGACAAGTTAATAATCCAGCTGATGGATTTTAGAGACTGTAGCTTCACTGTTTTACATTAAAAAAATAATCAAATTTGTTTTACAACAGCAGCTTTTCGTCAGATCTCGCTAATGTAAATCATATTAGAGAGAAAACGCAGCAGTTTGCTACGTGGGGCTCAGTGGGCGGAGGCGGGGCCCGAAACTCGGAGAAAGTCTAAGCTACAGTTAGCTCTCCTTTATTTAGCAGCTAACAAGAAGCTGCAGTCGGAACAACAGTTAATAACAAATGTGGACAAAGCAGGTGTATTCATGTCACGCTTACCTTCTCTTCTGAATGATTAAGCTGTCTGTGCTCTCCTGTTGGGCGCGCACAGCTCCCTGTCTGTGAGTGAGAGCGCGCTATCTCTGAGCTACAGTCAGAGCGGCTGCAGGACGTGCGGGGCGTTGTTCTTAGTAACAATTAAGTAGTTTATAATAAAAGTTCATCTCCACACCACTGATTTAATTTGCTCCATCTTGTCATCCTTCCCCAAGACCTGGCGGCGTATGTCGAAATGAGTGAGGAGACCAAATTAACGTCGTTTAATTGTAATAACAGCTTAACAAGCATAGCTTTGTTAACGGAGCACATGTAACTACTGAGCACGGTCAGGTGGAGCATGCGCACTTCTAGCAAGAACGGGATCTGTTCTGGTACACACATAGCACATACCAAATCATTCCGCAGAATGATCTACATCCTCTACTTTTAGTTAGTGCCTTCTATAAAATATCAGAGGAAACAATCTGCCATTAACAACAAAGTAAAGGCACAGCCGTCTCAAACTGATAAACATAATCTGAACTTTTCCAGTAAAGTGATTTTTTTTTTGTAAAATAAATGAAATTCAAACAAATATGTGAATCACTTTTTTTCTTGGACTATGACTATGACAAAACTGCCAAATCAATCAATCAGGCAAGAGCCTTAATGTTCTACTTGAAGCTTGATACTGCTGTCTTATTAATAAACCTATTGTATATGAATGTATCATTTTGAAAAAGTAAGCTACAGAGTATAGTTAATTTCAAAATAGAAAGAAAAACAAAACATTTTTGTATTCTTAACTAGGGATGCGTCAATCCAGCTTTTTAGTACAGATCCTGATCCAGGTGGGGTGTGGATCTGCAGGTATCAGATACTGACCCAATCCATCTGGTATTTGAATATAGATCATATGAATAAAGACCCTTGTATTTGTCACATGATCCATTATGGAGATAGGGGTTATTATTACATTTTATCGTAATGAGTAGATTTGTCCAAATAAAACAAAAGTAAAGACCAGCTCTTTTCCCATTGTATAGCTATACAATACACTGTCAAATGTGATTGTTGTCGTAACACTCTAATAATAATCTAATACTCTCTACATGCATACCAAGATTTTGTTCTACTCACTAGGTTTTCTCAAGCATGGATTAATTTTAAGCCAAAAAAAATGGTTAATTGTTTTTTTCTTTTACAAAAACTTGATTGTAATTTACACAAACTAGCTTACAGTATTTGTTAATGCTCCTTAATGCTTTTAAGAATAACTTTACTGTTGTGTAAACTGAACTTGCTTAGACAAAGTCTAAACCAATGCTGCCTAGCGACAGTGTTGGTCATTTGAGTGCAGGCCAATAAATTGGCGCTTGAATCATAGCAAGTTTGGGGAGCCGAGGTGTCTACGAGCGTCAGTGAATTCATTAGTTGAAGTCGGACTTTTCTAACAATACTGTAAGTTTTTGACAGATTCTCTAAATTTTTCCTGACTGAATATACAGTTTACTTGCTAGCTTACAGCAAAATAGGTTCAGGATAATTTCAAGCATGATTTGGCGGCTTTCTACTTTCTCAACATGTGCTAAGCGATTTTCAAATGTATGTTGGAGTGACTCTCTGTAATAGTGGATTAGAGTTGGTTAAAATTGATGTGTGACTTTGTCTCACTGCGAATTGATGAACAAGCTAAGTGTGCTTACGCAGCTTAAATTCTGTTGCACGTTTTTCTCTACCATTGTGGAAGAAGAGCAAAACGTCAATAACATTGTTTTACCGTAAGTGTAAAGAAAAACGCACATTTCAGGTGCAGCATATTTTACCGCGAAATGACACAAAGTTAAAAAGGACTACCACCATGAACTAGAGAACATAATATTACCAATAATGAGAGTGTGGCCCAAATAGTTTTTAAACTAACGTTTGCTATATTTGAGCGGAGGACATGCGCATAATATCATATCTTTTTATCATAATTGCTTAATCAGCTAGATGTCGTGCTGTCAATAGCCATAACTTTTTGTTATTCTGGATCAATTGAGGAAAACAAATAATTGCAATAAGAAAGTCTGAAATTATTTATTTATTTTAAACTTGACCTTTGAAAGACCGATAACGGAAGGTCTCTGAATGCGTATGCGTTGGAGATACGCGCAGGCTTGTTTACCATGGATGTAGCTCCACGTTGTTTCTTAATAAATTCCGACTTCCGATGCATACTACAAGGTCTTCCAGTTCCCAACTGACTTCTTCAACACATCCTTTGTAAGTTCTTAGATCTTAAAGACATGTTCTATCTGGTCCTTGTTTAGTCCTGGGTCTGGTCTTTGTTTAGTCCAGGGTCTGGTCCTCGTTTAGTCCTGGGTCTGGTCCTCATTTAGTCCTGGGTCTGATCCTCGTTTAGTCCTGGGTCTGATCCTCGTTTAGTTCTGGGTCTGGTCTTTGTTTAGTCCTGGGTCTGGCCCTCGTTTAGTCCTGGGTCTGGTATTTGTTTAGTCCTGGGTCTGATCCTTGTTTAATCCTGGGTCTAGTCTTTGTTTAGTCCTGGGTCTGGTCTTTGTTTAGTCCTGGGTCTGGTCTTTGTTTAGTCCTGGGTCTGGTCTTTGTTTAGTCCTGGGTCTGGTCTTTGTTTAGTCCTGGGTCTAGTCTTTGTTTAGTCCTGGGTCTGGCCTTTGTTTAGTCCTGGGTCTGGTCTTTGTTTAGTCCTGGGTCTGGTCTTTGTTTAGTCCTGGGTCTAGTCTTTGTTTAGTCCTGGGTCTGGTCTTTGTTTAGTCCTGGGTCTGGTCTTTGTTTAGTCCTAGGTCTGGTCTTTGTTTATATGCTTAGGTGTGTATATGCTTGAATGTTTTTTGTTTGTTTCCACAGGAAACAGAAAATCAAGAAAACTGGGAAAAGGTCAGCATTGGGATCCTGACTGTGATAAAAGAGAAGTACCTCCAGATGAAGTACAGCATGACTTTGCATCAACCAGCATCATTGTAGAGGGTTGCATTATAATGGATAATCTGCCGAACATCCTCCAAGCTCTTTGAATCTTGTTTGGACTCACTTCCGCATTGCAACTTGATTACCTAAAATCAATGGAACACACGTTTAATTTTATACAAAGTGCGATGCTCGGTTTAGGGGCAAAAAAACTGGCCCCAAATTTACAAACACTGAAAAATCCAGCCCTAGTCCTGGGTCTGGTCTTTGTTTAGTCCTGGGTCTAGTCTATGTTTAGTCCTGGGTCTGATCCTCTTTAGTCCTGGGTCTGGTCTTTGTTTAGTCCTGGGTCTAGTCTTTGTTTAGTCCTGGGTCTGATCCTCGTTTAGTCCTGGTTCTAGTCTTTGTTTAGTCCTGGGTCTGGTCTTTGTTTAGTCCTGGGTCTGGTCTTTGTTTATATGCTTAAATGTGAAATGTGTATATGCTTGAATGTTTTTTGTTTGTTTCCACAGGAAACAAAAAATGAAGAAAACTGGGAAAAGGTCAGCATTGGGATCCTGACTGTGAAAAAAAGAGAGGTACCTCCGGATGAAGTACAGCATGACATTGCATCAACCAGCATCATTGTTGAGGGTTGCATTATAATGGATAATCTGCCGAACATCCCCCAAGCTCTTTGCATCTTGTTTGGACTCACTTCCGCATTGCACCTTGAAATCAATGGAACACAATTTAATTTTATCCAAAGAGTGATGCTCGGTTTAGGGGCAAACAAACTGGCCCTAAATTTACAAACACTGAAAAATCCAGCCCTAGTCCTGGGTCTGGTCTTTGTTTAGTCCTGGGTCTGGTCTTTGTTTAGTCCTGGGTCTGGTCTTGTTTTGTCCTGGGTCTGGTCTTTGTTTAGTCCTGGGTCTGGTCTTTGTTTAGTCCTGGGTCTACTCTTTGTTTAGTCCTGGGTCTGATCCTCATTTAGTCCTGGGTCTAATCTTTGTTTAGTCCTGGGTCTGGTCTTTGTTTAGTCCTGGGTCTGGTCTTTGTTTATATGCTTAAATGTGTATATGCTTGAATGGTTTTTCTTTGTTTCCACAGGAAACAGAAAATGAAGAAAACTGGGAAAAGGTCAGCATTGGGATCCTGACTGTGATAAAAGAGAAGTACCTCCAGATGATACAGCATGACATTGCATCAACCAGCATCATTGTTGAGGGTTGCACTATAATGGATAATCTGCCGAACATCCCCCAAGCTCTTTGCATCTTGTTTGGACTCACTTCCGCATTGCACCTTGATTACCTAAAATCAATGGAACACACATTAAATTTTATCCAAAGAGTGATGCTCGGTTTAGGGGCAAACAAACTGAACCCAAATTTACAAACACTGAAGCACTCCTTTTAATCTAGATCAGTGGTGTCAAACTCAAAGTGGTGAGGGGTGGCAAAAGTTAATTAATAGTTAAGAATCCTTTCAGGGGCAAAAGATGTATGGTGACACTTTGGAAGCTTTTAATTAATTTCGAGTGAGATTTCATCTTCATTCGAGTCTTACAAACAATTTCCTCCTTTTATGATTATGATTTATGATTTTGGATTTGAACAGGTTTTAGTCAGATTTGAACAGGTTTTAGTTGGAGTTCAAAGGATTTAAGATGGATTTCAACAGGATTTAGATGGATTAGGGCAGGCTCAAATTTGAACAGGTGTTAGTTACTTTATAGCAAAAATTGAATCCATCTAAAACATGTTCAAATTCAATGAATAAAACCTAGAGCCAAAATATCACCTGCCAAATGTATTGAAGGGCCAAATAAAACATTGCTATGGGCCACATTTGTCCACCAGCCCTTGTGTTTCACATTTGTACTCTAGATTGTGTAAAATGAAGTGGCATTCTGCAGTTGACTGGTTGAGATTCAAACAGTGCTTTTCCAGACTGGTTATATTAATCTAGTTACTTTGCTAACTAAGCATTTTGAGAGTTTATTTCATAACATTAATAAACTTTTGACACTGGGATTCAAACAGTTCTATTTCAGACTCATTATGTCTGTTCCTTTTATCATTTTAAAATGCTTACCTTTAACTCAATGTAAGATAATGAGCATTAATAATTTGTTTTAAAACATTAATAAATGTTTTAACTACACAGTTGTGAAATTATCTTTATTTTAGTATAGATTCATTTTTAACTTTGTACTAACAAAGCAGGAATTAATAAGTCAAAAAAAAAAGTGTAAATAAACGAGAAATGTTAAACACATGTCTGTTAAATTACATTTTTGAAATAGGAAACTTTCAATATTAAACAAACAGTACATCCAAATACACATTTTAAGTAATACTATAGTAGTATGAAAATGTAATTCTGAGTAGAAAATACTCTTGTAATGAGTTTTTCTAAAGTGAATTGTCAAGTAATGTAATAGTTGCAAGAAAAAGTAATTCAGAGTAGTGCATACTTAATTCAAAGTTAATCTAAAATGAACTGTCAAGTAAAGCAACAGTTGAATGAAAAAGTAATTCTGCGTAGTTATTACTGAATAGTCAAGTAATGTGAACAGGTCTAATTTAGTTACACTTACTTACAGTGTAAGTACTGCACACTGAATCAGCCTTGTAAGTGCAACAAACAGACACTTTTTAACTGAACATGGAATATAAAGTGCATTCGGTTTCCATGGGTTTTCCAAGTAAGCAGAACAAATTGGATTTTACAGTGTATCAACTAAGAAAAGAGTAATTCATTTTATTAATGATTCATTCATGATTGTTGTGGTAGGCTACTATAATCCAGAGGTTAGCATTGATCAAACCAAAAGAAGAATTCATCCTCAGGAGGAAGACAAGTTGATGGATTTTAGGGACTGTAGCTTTACTGTTTTACACTCAAAATGAATCAAATGCGTCTTACAACAGCAGCTTTTTGTCAAACCTCACTCATGTAAATCATATTAGTGAAGCCCTACAGCAGGTTGCTCTGTAGGGCTCTGTGGTAACACTCAGAGGGAGGGGCTGTGAAACTGATAAAAGTGTAAGCTACAGTTAGTTTTCCTTTAGCTCGCTGCTAACAAGAAGCTGCAATCTAAACAACAGTTAATAGCAACTGTAGACAAAGCAAGTGGATATATCACTCTCTTGTTCCCTCTCCCTGATTCAGCTGAATCTGCTGCTCTGTTCGTGAGCGCGCAGCGCACTGTTCCTCGTGAGTGAGAGCGCGCTCTCTGCGCTGCTGCTGTCTCTGAGCGACAGAGACATGCGGCGCGTTGTTCTCAATAACAAATGAATAGTAACAAAATCTAAAAAATAAATCTTCACTCCGCTGATTTGACAAATAGAACAAGAAATAAAAAGAGCGCCGAGCAGGTGGGAAAAGGTTCATTGTCAACGAATCTCAAACTGCAAGTCCAAGTCAAGTCCCAAGTCTTTGGACCACGAGTCCAAGACCAGTCGCAAGTCTTGGTCTGTAGCGAGTTAAGTTAACTGTAACGAGTCCCCTCTCCATCTCTGCACAGTATATGAGCCGAATCCGAACCAGAACAGCATTTAAATTACTATTGGTGCACAGTATATGAGCTGAGTCTGGGCCAAAGGAGAACATGTAGTAGTTAATATTGGTATACAGTGCATGGCCGACTCCTGCAGAACTTGTCGGGCGCGCAGTACTTGGGCCAGTCTTGGGCCGAGGACCCGGGCGCATAGTGGGCCAGAAGAAATGTATGGGCTTGGGCCGGATGTGAGCCGAGTCAATTTTGCTATCTGGGTATATAATCCAGAGATCAACACTGATTAAACCAAAGGAAAGAGAATTCATCCCGGGAGGAAGACAAGTTAATAATCCAGCTGATGGATTTTAGAGACTGTAGCTTCACTGTTTTACATAAAAAAAAATTCAAATTTGTTTTACAACAGCAGCTTTTCGTCAGATCTCGCTAATGTAAATCATATTAGAGAGAAAACGCAGCAGTTTGCTACGTGGGGCTCAGTGGGCGGAGGCGGGGCCCGAAACTCGGAGAAAGTCTAAGCTACAGTTAGCTTTCCTTTATTTAGCAGCTAACTAGAAGCTGCAGTCGGAACAACAGTTAATAACAAATGTGGACAAAGCAGGTGTATATATGTCACGCTTACCTTCTCTTCTGAATGATTAAGCTGTCTGTGCTCTCCTGTTGGGCGCGCACAGCTCCATGTCTGTGAGTGAGAGCGCGCTATCCTACAGAGTCAGAGTGGCTGCAGGACGTGAGGGGCTTTGTTCTTAATAACAATTAAGTAGTTTATAATAAAAGTTCATCTCCACACCACTGATTTAATTTGCTCCATCTTGTCATCTTCCCCAAGACCTGGCGGCGTATGTCGAAATGAGTGAGGAGACCAAATTAACGTCGTTTAATTGTAATAACAGCTTAACAGGCATAGCCTTGTTAACGGAGCACATGTAACTACTGAGCACGGTCAGGTGGAGCATGCGCACTTCTAGAAAGAACGGGATCTGTTCTGGTACACACATAGCACATACCAAATCATTCCGCAGAATGATCTACATCCTCTACTTTTAGTTAGTGCCTTCTATAAAATATCAGAGGAAACAATCTGCCATTAACCACAAAGTAAAGGCACAGCCGTCTCAAACTGATAAACAGTTTACTCTGAACTTTTCCAGGAAAGTGATTTTTTTTGTAAAATAAATTAAATTAAAACAAATATATGAATCACTTTTTTTTCTTGGAATGACTGAAAAACTGCCAAATCAATCAATCAGGCAAGAGTTAATGTTCTACTTGAAGCTTGATACTGCTGTCTTATTAATAAACCTATTGTATATGAATGTATCATTTTGAAAAAGTAAGCTACAGAGTATAGTTAATTTCAAAATAGAAAGAACAACAAAAAAAATTTTGTATTCTTAACTAGGGATGCATCAATCCAGCTTTTTAGTACAGATCCTGATCCAGGTGGGGTGAGGATCTGCAGGTATCAGATACTGACCCAATCCATCTGGTATTTGAATATAGATCATATGAATAAAGACCCTTGTATTTGTCACATGACCCATTATGGAGATAGGGGTTATTATTACATTTTATCGTAATGAGTAGATTTGTCCAAATAAAAGAAAGTAAAGACCAGCTCTTTTCCCATTGTATAGCCATACAATATCAACTAAGAAAAGAGTAATTCATTTTATATATTCATTATTTTGTGGTAGGCTACTATAATCCAGAGGTTAGCATTGATCAAACCAAAAGGAATAGAATTCATCCTCAGGAGGAAGACAAGTTAATAATCCAGCTGAAGGATTTTAGGGACTGTAGCTTTACTGTTTTACACTCAAAATGAATCAAATGCGTCTTACAACAGCAGCTTTTTGTCAAACCTCACTCATGTAAATCATATTAGTGAATAAAAGACAGCAGGTTGCTCCATAGGGCTCTGTGGTAACTGGGGCTGTGAAACTGCACTGTAAACCCAGATTTTGTTTCTAATTAAACTTCTGAGTGATCATTACTTAAACTTAAAAAATGTTTTGTAAAAACCTGATATCATTACTAAACAACATTAGTTGGTTGTACTATTCAGCTAAAAGATTAATTGCACTAATCGGGTTTAGTAGAGATAACTTGGTATGTTAAGTTTTATAAGAAAGGGGAGAGGCCTAATTCAAAAACGTCCCTGGTCACATCACAAGGCCAGCGCAACGGTCGGTAACAGTGCTTGCACGGAGGTGGACACTGACTCGGCGGGACGAGCACAGGCAGCTACAGCAGACGGTCTGTCGGCACCCTCAACAGGAAGCAGCTTTACTGAACGCCTTGAACGGTCAGTATGTAAAATAAGTAGCCTAGTTATCTTTGGGGAACTTTTAACACCCAAAAGCTTGGAGATAATTTGTTGACGCTGTTTTTTTCTGTCACATGTTAATGTACTGTTTGAACTGTGCATGGTGTTAATACATGCTTATTACTAGCTAATGTACACTCAAAATAGTGTCAGCTGAATGTTAAAGTTAGCTTAGTGTTAACAGTCTGAGGACAGCTCAAATACCGGCGAGTTTGCACGACTATAATTTATATTTCCGCCATTTCATGCGGTAGAAAAGCGGTTCAACCGCTGTTGGGAGCAAAGGAGTGTAGCAGGCCCTGCCGCTGTGGAGGTGTTTATGTTGCGGACGCCACTCGACCGCTCCCCCTCTCTCTCTCTCTCGCACACACACGCTTGTTTACATGCCGGTTTTATGAGTAACACAGACGTAGTTTCGGTTCTATTACATTACATATTATAAAAAATGATCGGTTAAAACACGGAAACTGTGGTAGAACTGTCCCATTTCCCTGCTTACACCAAGAATGTGTGTGCACATTCAACTCCATTAATGCACTCAAGGTCCACTTAGCAAAGATTCACCAGAAAACCCAGGGTGCACAACCAAGAGACACTGCACAAGTAACCTTTCAGTGTCAGTCATGTGATTTTTCTGCACCCTGCACAGAAGCAGTCTTTCTCACTCACCTGCGCAGTACACAGTTGAAGGTAAATCACAGAGTCCAGTGTCCATTTAATCTAACTTTCACACCAATGTGTATTCTACATTTAATGCACACAGAAGTAAGGAGCACAGAACACACAACTGGAGGATGTTCAGGCCGGAAATTGTCTCTGGTAGTGTAACTAGTGAAATGGCACAAGAAGAACATGAGCCTCCAAATGACACCTCCGAATCAGAAGACAGTGAGGATTCTACCAGTGAAGATCTTCATGATCTAGAGAAACAGCTGGAGCACAATCTCGCAGCTCTTTTTTTTAAAGATGCAAACAGTGCTACACATTCCAGAAAATATGGTAAAGGAAGTTATACAACAGCTGTTACAGATGTGTGAACTAGCCCAGCCACTGCTGCATAATGCAGTCAAGGACATTCTCAAACAACAACATTAGTACAGTTCATACACCAACACTGAACTGAGTGATGTCTTCCTGAACCAACACTGAACCAAACATGCAACTCCCACTCAAACACAGACACATGCAACACACACACAAACAACACAGACACGAACAACACTCAGCTTTTAATGGATGTACAACTTTAATCTCACGGACATCCAAGTTTGTTTGTTTTTCCTCAGAATAGTACTCATAGCAACTTTAATCTCACGGACATCCAAGTTTGTTTTTTTTTCCTCAGAATAGTACTCATAGCTTGGTTCAGTGTTGGTGTTGGTACGTACTGTAATGACAATGACCTCCTTAAAGGGGAGGAATTCAAAATCGCTGTTGGACTTTATACAGATGATTTTGAGGTGTCAAACCCTTTAGGAACATCTAGAAAGAAACATAAAATGAATGCAGTGTATTGGGTGATAGCTAATTTGCCATCAAAATACAGATCCACACTCCACTCCATTCAGCTTGCCGTTTTGTGTAAAGCCTCTGATGTAAAAGAATTTGGCTACGCCAAAATTCTCCACCCACTCATTCATGATCTAGCTTCTTTGGAGCAACATGGTGTGTATGTTGAGAAGTTGGGAGAATGTGTCAAAGGTACAGTTTTATATGTGGCCGCAGATAACCTGGCTGCTCATTCTCTGGCAGGATTCTTCAAAAGCTTTACGGTGGACAGATTCTGCAGGTTTTGCATGGCAACGAGAGGCGAGATGCAAGCCAAGGAGGTAAATTCAGGTGCTTTTGAACCCCGCACTATAGACACTCACAACCAGCAGGTGCAGGAGGTAAAGCAGGATCCCACTATGGCAAAACGGTATGGTGTTAAAGGAGAGTGTGTATTGACTGAGGGTCTGGAGCACATTCATGTTGTCCGTGGGTACCCCCCTGACTTCCTCCATGACCTTTTGGAAGGGATTGTTCCTGTTGAGCTATTGCTCTTCATTTCAGACATGATTTCTAAGAAATATTTCACCATAGAAACACTGAACCATGCCATGAAAACTTTTGAATATGCTTTTCATGACAAAACTGACCAGCCTCAGCCAATTGCCCACGGCTTCTCTACCGAAGGGACAATAGGTGGCAATGGCCATGAGAACTGGGCCCTACTCAGGCTTCTCCCACTTATCATTGGCCATAAAGTCCCTGAGGGAGACAATGCATGGAACATTCTGCTGCTCCTAAAAGACATTGTTGAGTTGGCTGTCGCAACAAAGCACACTGAAGAGTCGGTACATTTCCTTGACTGCAAAGTGTCAGAACACAGAGACTTATTGCAAACAACATTCCCAGATTTTAGATTACGGCCGAAACATCACTACCTCGAGCATTACCCCGAGATGATCAAAGCATTTGGTTTCAGATGTTTGGACAATGCGATTCGAGGGGAAACACAAATTCTTCAAACGGGTCATTCGTAATGCCCACAACTTCAAAAATGTAGCTCTTACATTGGCTGTTAAGCATCAGAAAATGATGGCTTACTATTTGGACATAAGTTCATTTTTACAAGCCATCAGTTTAAATGGACAAGGTCACTACAGCATCAATCACATCTTATCCTGAGAATGTTTTCTGCCAGAGAGTTCCTCAGCTTACATCAGTTCTTGTTGCATCATCAGTCTGTGTAGATGGAGTTAGATATTGTTCTGACATGATAGTCTCTGTTGGTTCATGCCCTTCATTTAGGCAGATCAAACAGATAGTGGCACTCAACACCGAGATCCTGTTTGTTTGCAATGAGGTGACTGCTTGGTACCACGAGCATTTGATCTCTTTCGAACTCATCTATGACAGCAGTAACCCCTCTCTGTGTGTGGTGCAGCTAAAAGAGCAGAATGATGTTTTCCCTCTTTCAGCATACAAATATGATGAAAATTTAATAGTGACCCTCAGGCGTCATATTCTGTGTTAAGAAGCCACAATGTGATTTCTGCAATCAGTCTAGACTGTAATGGAAGATTTTGTAGCTTATTTTAGAGCTCATGTTGAAATTTATAATGATACAGTCTGGGAAGGTTTTTTTTTCTTTTTTCCTAAATGTGTGAGTTTTTTTGTAAATGTTTTTCTTGTACATTTGATAAGGGGGTTTCTTGTGAATTTCACTTTTTTTTTAAATGGATTTACCACTTTAATCTCAGGGAACATCACATTTTTCTCTTGTAAATCTCACATAGAACGCCCACACACACAAACAGTACAGACACATGCAACTCCCACTCAAACACAGACACATGCAACACACACACAAACAACACAGACACGAACAACACTCAGCTTTTAATGGATGTACAACTTTAATCTCACGGACATCCAAGTTTGTTTTTTTTCCTCAGAATAGTACTCATAGCTTGGTTCAGTGTTGGTGTTGGTGTTGGTTCAGCTTGATCAGTTTTTTCCAAAGCCCAGTGTGACATTCTCAAATATACTGACTTGAAATCATCACTCAAATGTGAAAATAGTTGGAGATTATTACAGTAACGTACATGTAATCTATTCATTGTTGCAGCTCTTTTATTCCATAGATGTGTAAAACTATTTCTAATGGTACATTGCACCTCTACATAAACACTTATATCATTTAACTTGTCTTTACAGTAATGTTTCTTCTGGAGGAAAAAGAAAGTGCTATATATATAACTATATGAACTACTATTTTTGTTATGCACATAGCAATGGCTCAGCAATTGAATGACCTTTTCGATGTAAATTTCTAATCTAATTATTGTTTCTCTTCCCAAGATGACTGCAAACCGGAAGATGACCTTGAGGGTGATTCTAACAGAGGTAGATATAAGAAAAGTCATCCTCAATACAAGGCCCTCTACAGTCGAAGATTTGATAAGCAAGCTTAAAGAGTCACTGGGACTTCAATTCAACTTCAGTCTCCAATACCAAGACCCCGAATTCAATAATGAACTATGTAATCTGACAGATACTGAAGAACTTCCTTGCCTGTCCTTGAGATGTCCCACCTGATGAAGTTTTCAGTGAGACAACAAGTACAGCAGATACAGAGATACTCTCACACTCATCTCAGGAGCGACAGGAACAGTGGCCAGAATTTTTTGACATCCCAGCATTTTCTGTTGGTACAGTATAGACTTAGGCAAGCAGATCAGTTGTTTATGAGTGAGGGAACACGCCTTAAAGTATCAAAAGAACTAAAACACGAGATACTTGAGAGATTGGCAGAGAGCATGTATAGCTACACAGCATACCCAACTGCTGCTCAGTTCGAAAATGTTGCAGCAGCACTGATAAGCAGAGCCAGCTTTAGGCATAGGCCATCTAGGCGGTTGCCGAGGGCACCATCTGCTGGAGCCCAGCTGCACCCCTCCAAAAAAAAAAAAAAAAAGTATATATTTTAAATAAATAACAAATTGAAAATAACGTGAATGGTGTTATTTCTTCTTTGTCCTCTAATATGAAAAAAACGAAATCCTTATGACTTCTGATTGCAAAGTAGAGGTATGTAGTTTATTCTAACATTAAAAAATGCTGTTTAACTTTTCATTTGCACAAGCTACGAGGCTAGCGAAGTTGAAATAAAGTACACCGTAGCTAGCCACTGTGTGTTACGGTGTAACTTTGTAATTAAAGACAGTGAGTGTGCTGCCACGTTTATTTAGCCTAGACTATGTATCATAACCATTAAGGCCAACACACATCGGACACGCCGACACGCGTCAAAAAATACGCCCCTATTGTTTTCTTTGAGCACCCTCACACTGGGCGCCCCTGTTCTATTTGGACGCGTCGCCGCGGCTGACAACACAAGGTCCTCCGTACTTCTGCAGTAACAAAGACGGTTCTCTGCTCCGTGTGACACAAAGAAACAGCTGTTTTAGTTTGGTATTGTTTGCACATTATGGCCATTGTTTAAAAGGACCGTTGCACTGTTTTGTATTGTTTTTGAACATGGCACTTTTTTATTTTGTTAAGACATTTGCACAAAACCTGAACGGTTTCAGTGGTTTCATTTATTTATTGTTTATATTGTTTATTGTTTTGTTACATGGTCTTGTTTGCACATTCAGGGCCATTGTTAATAAGAACAAGTAGCACAATTGCACAACTTTTTGAAACAAGTATTTTAGTTAAACCACCAGTTGTCTTTTAAATTTACTTATTTTACATAGCACTGTTTTGTGTTGTTTTAAACATAGCACCTCTGTATTTTCTCAGGACATCTGCAAATCCCAATCTCGCCTAGAGCACCAAATTGGCTAGAGCCGTGTCTGAACAGATATCCCAGCTGAGAAAAGAATTGATGGGCTTAGAAGACTGAGGACTTAGAGGCAAGGTCATGGAGTAATTTGCGTATATTTGTAGTCAAAGGCAGTTACCCGTACGCTTTTGTTTGTTTTTCCTTTTATCTGAATTGAAAGCATTTTCTTTATTTGTATTCACCTCTACATAAAACAAATTAACAGAAATTATTTCTTTGATATTAAGAAACATAACTGTCAGAACTTAGATGTTGCTTTACTCTGTAGTTTTCTCCTTTGTGTTATTTCATAGGCTACTTAAGGCAGACATTACAAAACTACTACTACTTTTATTACTTGCATTATTTTTAGACACGAAAGTTTTGCTTATTCTATATGCCTACATTCATTAATTTTATTTGTAATGAACACTATTGCAATTTCACCAGACACACACGTTATCAATAAGTAAAGCTTACTGATAGCTATATGGAATGTAACTAAACCTATGCTAAAGTTAATGTTTACACATTAATGGGGTGTGTGAGGCCGCTATCTTTAAATCCTTTATCTTAGAATTAAATAATCTAAAAGGTAAGGTTTGGCGCATGGGATTCAGCTGTAAGCCTCCAGACCCCTGCAGACTGTCAGGGAGCAGGACTTTTACAAGTTCTATGAAAGGTCCGCTCCTGCCCCCTGGAAACAGAGATACATTCAGCATAATATTGTTTAGGTAACCAGGTAGCTTTTATTTTTTTTTAATGTGTAGTACTGTTCGGCAATAGTTGATTACAACATTTACTTTTACTTACTAGTTCCTGTAGATTTATTTCTAACCACTTCTGAACCATTGACACTTCCCCAAGTGAATGCATTAAAACTGTGTAAACATATTGAACAGCTGCAGATGAGAGGAAAACCAAAACCAGTTAAGATGTTTTGTGAATGATGTGAAAAGTGTAGGCAGCAATAGTAAACACATTAGCATGGAAATATATGAGATAACTTACCACACTTACCCACAGGCACATTTCTATGCCCTTCTAGATTAAAAATGAGTATTTATTAGCCACTAAATACTGAACTGTAAAAGTTACTCCTCATGTTGGTTGGATAAACCAGAGGGTGCATTAATAAACTATTGCAATACACCTTTTTCCATTTGTACAGCAATAACATAAGGATTCAGTGATGTTTAACATGTAGCCTGTAAATAACTGCTAAATATTTAACCAGTCACTAGCATCGACATTAAACACATATAGTTGGTTGTGTTATTCACCAACAGCTTCTTGTTTTGGCACCATTCCACACTTTTCATATTCACACACTAAAAGGGCCTATAGAATGCCAAAGTACCTTTTTTGTGTTGTTCCTGGACCTGTGACAGAAAATGATTACCATGCCAAACATTTATCGACATTACTACCTATATTCTTCTTTAAGATGGATAAGATTTATTTTTGCCAAATGCACAGTAACATGCTTATTTGTTTTAACTGCAACCAAAAGCAAAATAGATACTAAACAGCACACAAGATATAACAAAGAAAACATAACACAGAACTAAAGAAATATAAAATATATATTTTGGTGTTTGCCTGTAAACATAATCAGTCTCTGGCCAGTAGAGGGCCTTCATTAGATCTTAAAGGTCTCATATTATTTTGAACATTATACAGTGCATTTTGGATACATTTAGGTTACCATATCACGTTTTGCAACATGAAACACACAATATTTATCTTATACAAGCGGTTTGGATGAGCTCTCATCATGAGTCCAAAGTGAACGGTCTGATTTGGCGCTGTCACTTTAAGGCTCAGCTCTCCCGTGTTGGCTCCGCTCACTCATGACGTCACGCTATAGCTACGCGAGCTACGCTGGAAACAGACTGAAGTAAACACGGTACATGGTAGTAATAACTTTTTCAGCAATAGCTTTGAGAGTAAATGAGCCGTATATCTTCGACCCAGAGTCTGATTCTGAGTTCGAAGAACATGAGCAAACACAAAGACCTCGAAGGCTTCTACAAGACGTTTCTGCTTGGTAAATGAGAAACTATATATTGTGTATGTTTCTATGGTTTTATTAGAAAGAATCATAATAATAATTGTCTCGACAAAGAACCACCCAGGATTCTCTTCTCTTGCTCCCACCTCCTTTTTATTCATGCGAGGATCATGTGCACCTGAGCCACACAGGAAGAAAAAATATGGGCTATACTTTATTTTTTGGAGTCATAAGAGTGACCTTTTGTCTTTGACTCTTGTGAGTCCTTCCTGTGCATTTATTTGAGGGACAGGCTAGCTAGCACAGGGGTTGGGCGACCTCTTCTCTCAATATCCAGCTTTTCATGAGAGTCCCGTCTTGAAAATGGCGTGGAAAGTATATCTGCAACTAGATTCATCTCTTCTCCTCCTTCGGCCATTATGGGTTAAAAATACAGTGATCTCCAGGTTTAGTTCGATATTCTGCAAATTGTCGCCTTTCAGGCTCTAGTAAGTGCTTATCCAATCACAGGACGCGTACACGTCCAGTTTAACCTAAGACCTTCTAGCTGGCCTCGGTAGGCAGAATCGAGATCTGATTGGCTATTGCAACTGACTGTGTCCGTTCACTTACAGTGCACAGGGGCCTGCTCTGTTTATTCTGAAGGTCTCAGGCAAATGAAATTTGCCTGACAACACAAGCTAGCTGAAATATAATTGTATAAAAACTCTACCATAATAAACAACTTTGGAAGCCACTCAACTAAGTGGATATAATATGACATAAAGAGAATAGAGAATAATTTTGTTTACATATTTATGAAAATAAAATACTATATATATTTACTTTTCTGAGCATGTTTAGGCCAGCAGAGAAGGCCTTGCTGGCCCTGATGGCCCACCACTGTCCTGAGGTGATAAAAACCACAGTGAAAGTACTTTAGCTCCAAACCTCACCACAGACACCATACCTGACGTTTCCTGTCAGACCTGAAACACACTGACTACAACACAGCATTAAAAACAATGATCACATACAGCGCTCAACTGGACCAGCACAGTCAATTAAAATTAGTAAAATTCCCTTCTTTCTTTAGACTTGGATCAACAAGCTTCATAGGTTCGCACAAACACAAAACAGGAAACAGACACCAATCAAATAGCACAGGAGACTAAAATGATCTTCTCTGCATTCCTTTAACCTTCCTCTTATACAACTTTTAATTGGTAGCCTTATCTTTAAGAATATAGTTTACGATCCTTATGGCTTTTTTAAGAGACTCTCATTAAGTTAACTGTCTGTTTATGGCACAAGCTTGTAAATCTATTGTTCACAGGGAATTTTCTAATCGCCCAGGAGTTGAATGGAATTAAAGCAAATGATGCACTGACGAGACTCTGGGTCAACAAGACCTACTTTTTTGTAGACATACAGAAAAGTTCTGTTTTGAGTATCTAGTATCTAGCTGGATTTTAACATTAATTTAGTCTTCATTATTTGTTACCATTTACCTTGGCAGTGAGTCACTGCAGTGACCTGTGTTTAACAAACCAGTTAAACATCAATTACAGAGGTTTTCAGTTTTTATAGCTGTAACATAAAGTTATGTATTAGTTTCTAAAGTGGTATAACCTGATGAATGGTCTTTTCAGGCTGATCTTTGAGAAATAATGCAAAAATTACTTTGATGCTAAATGGTTAAAAGTTAAAGGTCCTATATTATATTATTTTGAACATTATACAGTGTATTTTGGATACAATAGGTTACAATATCACGTTTTGCAACATGAAACACACAATAATGATCTTATACAAGCGGTTTGGATGAGTTCTCATCATGAGTCCAAAGTGAACGGTCTGATTTGGCGCTGTCACTTTAAGGCTCAGCTCTCCCGTGTTGGCTCCGCCCACTCATGACGTCGCGCTAGAGCTGCCGCTGGAAACAGACTGAAGTAAACATGGTACATCGTAGTAATAACTTTTTCAGCATTGGCTTTGAGAGTAACTGAGCCGTATATCTTCGACCCAGACTCTGACTCTGAGTTCGAAGAACATGAGCAAACACAAAGACCTCGAAGGCTTCTACAAGATGTTTCTGCTTGGTAAATGAGAAACTATTTATTGTGTATGTTTCTATGGTGTAGCCCGTAGCATAGCGCGTGTTAACTGCTTCTGTTTATAGGTGCACATGTAGAAATGGCCGTACAATGCCTACTGAAGTTGAGAATGTATGCTGCCTGGAGACTCCTAAGGTAGCTGTTGTGCAGTGTATTGAAAGAACTATAATAAAGTAGCAATATGTAGAGTAAACCATATTTCCGGGACTATAGAGCACACCTAAATATAAGCCGCACCCACTAAAATTTAAAAGAAATATATATTTTGTCACATATAAGCCGCACTGGACTATAAGCCGCTGATATCCAATCTAAAATATCTAAAATAAGATATTTACATAGAAAGATTTTGTACCATAAGTGTTTATTCATATACCTGAACTGATTGTTTCCGAACAGTGCCTGTAACACGGCAGTAAAAGTGCTGATCAAACAAATTAGAAAAGTCATTGATGGTTTTGTTCATCTTCCTCCTGTGCACTAAAACCAAGTTGCTTTATTTTTCTTCCTCCTGGGTACTGAAACCACTGAACACCAAACCACTGTCACTTTTTCTTCCTGCGCACAGCAGAGCACGGCACTTGTTGACAGTGCAGGAGAGAGGGGCTGGAGGAGTGTGGAGGAGCACTTCCTGGAGAGGAGTGGTTTATTTTATTGACATCATTGCGTGAAACAGCTCATTGAAAGGACTGTAGCTCAAACTAAATAAATTACTCAAACATGCTCGAATGAAACAAAACAAAACTTTGGGTATGTGTTTGAGGCAGAAACAACGTTAGAACATGGTTAAAAGCTCAGAAAAGTCGATTTAGCATAATATGGGACCTGGCACAGTGGGGTGCTGCTCACCTGGGACACACGGTACCTAACACTGGCTCTCAATTCCACTCCTAGACTCTGACATTTACTTTTAACTACTACTTGTTTTTTATTTCTTGAATTACAAAATTAAAACATAAAAAAATAAACAGTTTCTATTACATGAGTTCAACTATTGAGTTGTGTATCTTTTTATTTTAGAGGTCTGCTATGAAGACACTATTCTACTTGATGTCACCAAATGTCTAATAATAAGTAGACAAACACTCTCATTATTCTCTATAGCTCTCGTTTGTGAGGTAACCCAATGTCCTGCAGGATCTGCTCCATCTCAGATCGGACCTGGGCTTCGGACAGACCTTTGAGACGAGTGTAAAACCACAAGTGTTCTTCTACCATCAGCCTGAGAGACAGACGAGAGGATGATGATGAAGATTGATAAATATTGGTTAAAACATTCAGTTCTGCTGAAAATACTCTCAAAATAAATTGAAAAAGGAACTAGAGTTTGCTCATTTTGAAACTGAGAAGTGTTAAACCGGCCAATCAGAGAAGAGAGAGGGTTAAACCGGCCAGTCAGAGGAGAGAGAGTTAACCCAGCCAATCAGAGGAGAGAGGGGTTAAACCGGCCAATCAAAGGAGAGAGTGTTAAACCGGCCATTTAGAGAACAGAGAGGGTTAAGCCGGCCAATCAGAGGAGAGAGAGGGGTTAAACTGGCCAATCAGAAGAGAGAGGGTTAAACTGGCCAATCAGAGGAGAGAGAGGGGTTAAACGGGCCAATCAGAGGAGACAGGGTTAAACCGGCCAATCAGAGGAGAGAGGGTTAAACCGGTGAATGAGAGGAGGGAGGGGATGAAATGGCCAATCAGAGGAGGGAGGGTTAACCCGGCCAATCAGAGAAGAGAGGGTTAAACCGGCCAATCAGAGGAGAGAGGGTTAAACCGGCCAATCAGAGGAGAGAGAGAGAGGGATTAAACCGGACAATCAGAGGAGAGAGAGGGGTTCAGACGGCAAATTAGAGGAGAGAGGGTTAAACCGGACAATCAAGAGAGAGAGAGGTGTTAAACCGGCGATTCGGAGGAGGGAGGGGTTAAAATGGCCAATCAGAGGAGGTAGAGTTAAATCGGCCAATCAGAGGAGAGAGAGGGGTTAACCCGGCCAATTAGAGAAGAGACGGTTAAACCTGCCAATGAGAGGAGAGAGGTTAAACTGGCCATTCAGAGGAGAGAGGGTTAAACCGGCCAATCAGAGGAGAGAGGGTTAAACTGGTCAATCAGAGGAGAGAGGGTTAAATCGGCCAACCACAGAAGAGGGAGGTGTTAAACCGGCCGATCAGAGGAGAGAGAGGGGTTAAACCGGCCAATCAGAGGGGAAAGGGTTAACCCGGCCAATCAGAGAAGAGAGGGTTAAACTGGCCAATCAGAGAAGAGAGGGGTTAAACCGGCCAATCAGAGGAGAGAGGGTTGAACTGGCCAATCAGAGGAGAGAGAGGGGTTAAATCGGCCAAACAGAGAAGAGAGAGGTGTTAAAATGGCCAGTCAGAGTAGAGAGAGAGGTTGAACCGGCCAATCAGAGGGGAAAGGGTTAAACCGGCCAATCAGAGGAGAGAGGGTTAAACCGACCAATCAGAGAAGAGAGGGGTTGTACCGGCCAATCAGAAGAGAGAGGGTTAAACCAGCCAAACAGAGAAGAGAGAGGGGTTAAACAGGCCAATCAGAGGAGAGAGGGTTGAACCGGCCAATCAGAGGAGAGAGAGGGGTTAAACCGGCAAATCAGAGGAGAGAGGGGTTCAACCGGCCAATCAGAGGGGAAAGGGTTAACCCGGCCAATCAGAGAAGAGAGTGTTAAACCGGCCAATAAGAGGAGAGAGGGTTAAACCGGCCAATCAGAGGAGAGAGAGGTTAAACCGGCCAATCAAAGGAGAGAGAGTAAACCCAGCAAATCAGAAGAGAGAGAGAGGGGTTAAACCGGCCAATCAGAGGAGAGAGGGTTGACCCGGCCAATCAGAGGAGAGAGAGGGGTCAAACCGGCCAATCAGAGGAGAGAGGGTTAAACCGGCCAATCAAAGGAAAGACAGGGATTAAACCGGCCAATAGGAAGAGAGAAAGGGGTTCAGACGGCAAATCAGAGGGGAAAGGGTTAACCCGGCCAATCAGAAAAGAGAGTGTTAAACCGGCCAATCAGAGGAGAGATGGTTAACTCGGCCAATCAGAGGAGAGAGGGTTAAACCGACCAATCAGAGAAGAGAGGGGTTGTACCGGCCAATCAGAAGAGAGAGGGTTAAACCAGCCAATCAGAGGAGAGAGAGGGGTTAAACAGGCCAATCAGAGGAGAGAGGGTTAAACCGGCCAATCAGAGGAGAGAGGGTTGAACCGGACAATCAGAGGAGAGAGGGTTAAACCGGCCAATCAAAGGAGAGAGAGTTAAATCGGCCAATCAGAAGAGAGAGAGAGGGGTTAAACATGCCATTCAGAGGAGAGAGAGGGGTTAAACCGGCCAATCAGAGGAGAGAGGGTTAAACCAGCCAATCAGAGGAGAGAGAGGGGTTAAACCGGCCAATCAGAGGAGAGAGGGTTAAACCGGCCAATCAGAGGAGAGAGAGAGGGGTTAAACTGGCCATTCAGAGGAGAGAGAGGGGTTAAACCGGCCAATCAGAGGAGAGAGGGTTAAACCAGCCAATCAGAGGAGAGAGAGGTGTTAAACCGGCAAATCAGAGGAGAGAGGGTTAAACCGGCCAATCAAAGGAGAGAGGGCTTAAACTGCCCAATCAGAGGAGGAGGTTTAACTTGCCAATCAGAGGAGAGAGGGTTAAACCACCAATCAAGGAAGAGAGGGGTTAAAACGGCCAATCAGAAGAGAGAGGGTTAACTCGGCAAATCAGAGCAGAGAGGGTTAAACTGACCAATCAGAGGAGAGAGGGTTAAACCTGCGAATCAGAGGAGGGAGGGTTAAACCGGCCAATCAGAGAAGAGAGGGGTTAAACCAGCCAAACAGAGTAAGAACAGAGGGCACAGAGTGAGGACAGAGGAGAAAGATTGAGGACAGAGAAGGTTTACCGATGGTGGAGGCCTCACTCTCGTGTTCAGAGCCTAGTCCGGCGTCGCTGGAACTGACCGAGGCCCCGTCTTCGTCCTGGAACAGAGTTAAATACCGACATCTCAGAGAAATAAACGTTAAAGTAATTCATGAATTAATTCAGTTTTTAATCCAACAGCTGTTGTGGAAGACAATATTAAACATTTAACCAGGATTTACATGTTGGCAACATTTCCAGCTTTTTTTCAGCTTTTTGATTCATCATCACATTCATGTTCCTCTTGGATCCATCGGAGTGTGTATCGTATAAATGTCGTTCTTTTTTGCAGTTGGAGACGGGGGAGCAGGAGTTCCTGCAGGAGCTGATGGATGGCTCCGGCTCCGTCTTCAGCAGCGTCAGGTAATAGTCCGTTCCCAGGTGAGTCCTCAGAAACAGGGAGGAGCCCACGCAGCACAGCTTCCCATGAGACATGATTGCAATGCAGTCTCCAAGAATGTCCGCCTCGTCCATGTGGTGAGTGGACAGGATGATGGAGCGACCTGCGAACGCCACAAACACAAATCTCACAGGTGTCCCAGCAGCGAGACCCCACCGCAGTGTGAGGTTTGTCCCACCTGTCCTGTACTTCAGCAGCAGGTCCCAGATCCCCCGTCGAGCGTAAGGGTCCACTCCGGCTGTGGGTTCGTCTAAAATCACCACCTTGGACCCTCCGACGAAAGCCAGGGCCACGGAGAGTTTGCGCTACATACCCCCGGAGAGAGCGCTGGTGCGGGACGAGTGTTTGTGAGGTAACCCAATTTCCCGCAGGATCTGCTCCATCTCAGACCGGACCTGGGCCTCGGACAGACCTTTGAGCCAATCAAAGGAGAGAATGTTAAACCGGACAATCAGAGGGGAAAGGGATAAACCGGCCAATCAGAGGTGAGAGGGTTAAACCGGCCAATAAGAGGAGAGAAGGTTGAACCGGCCAATCAGAGGAAAGAGGGTTAAACCGGCCAATCAGAGGAGAGAGGGTTAAACCGGCCAATCAGAGAGAGAGAGGGTTAAACTGGCCAATCAGAGGAGAGAGAGGTTAAACCGGCCAATCAAGGAGAAAGAGGGTTAAATCGGCCAATCAGAGGAGAGAGGGGATTAAACCGGCCAATCAGAGGAGAAAGAGGAGTAAATCGCCAATCAGAGGAGAGAGGGGTTAAACGGGCCAATCAGAGGAGAGAGGGTTAAAAAAAACAATTTAACCCCAATCAGAGGAAAGAAAGGGATTAAACTGACCAATCAGAAGAGAGAGGGGTTAAACGGCAAATCAGAGGAGAGAGGGTTAAACCGGCCAATCAGAGAAGAGAGAGGTGTAAACCGGCCAATAAGAGGAGAGAGAGGGGTTAAACCGGCCAATCAGAGAAGAGAGGGTTAAACCAGCCAATCAGAGAAGAGAGGGGTTAAACCGGCCAATCAGAGGAGAGAGGGTTGAACCGGCCAATCAGAGGAGAGAGAGGGGTTAAACCGGCAAATCAGAGGAGAGAGGGGTTCAGTCGGCCAATCAGAGGAGAGAGAGGGGTTAAACCAGCCAATCAGAGAAGAGAGGGGTTAAACCGGCCAATCAGAGGAGAGAAAGGGGTTAAATCGGCCAATCAGAGGAGAGAGAGGGGTTAAACCGGCCAATCAGAGGGGAAAGGGTTAACCCGGTCAATCAGAGAGGAGAGTGTTAAACCGGCCAATCAGAAGAGAGAGAGTTAAACCGGCCAATCAGAGGAGAGAAAGGGGTTAAATCGACCAATCAGAGGAGAGAAAGGGGTTAAATCGGCCAATCAGAGGAGAGAGGGGTTAAACCGGCCAATAAGAGGAGAGAGGGGTTCAACCGGCCAATCAGAGGAGAGAGAGGGGTTAAACCGGCTAATATGAGAAGAGAGGGGTTAAACCGACCAATCAGAGGAGAGAAAGGGGTTAAATCGGCCAATCAGAGGAGAGAGAGGGGTTAAACCGGCCAGTCAGAGAAGAGAGAGGGTTAAACCGGCCAATCAGAGGAGAGAGAGGTTAAACCGGCCAATCAAAGGAGAGAGAATTAAACCGGCCAATCAGAAGAGAGAGAAAGGGGTTAAACCGGCCAATCAGAGGAGAGAGGGTTAAACCGGCCAATAAGAGGAGAGAAGGTTGAACCGGCCAATCAGAGGAAAGAGAGGGATTAAACCGGCCAATCAGAGGAGAGATGATTAAACCGACCAATAGGAGGAGAGAGGGTTAAACCGACCATCAGAGAAGAGAGAGGGGTCAAATCGGCCAATCAGAGGAGAGAGGGTTAAACCGGCCAATCAGAGGAGAGAGAGGGGTGAAACAGGCCAATCAGAGGAGAGAGGGTTAAACTAGCAAATAAGAGGAGAGAGAGTTAAACCGTCCAATCAGAGGAGAGAGAGGGTTGAACCAGCCAATCATAGGAGAGAGGGTTAAAACGGCCAATCAGAGGAGAGAGAATTAAACCGGCAAATCAGAGGAGAGAGGGTTAAACCTGCCAATCAAATGAGAAAGAATTAACCGCCAATCAGAAGAGAGAGACAGTGGTTAAACTGGCCAATCAGAGGGGAAAGGGTTAAACCGATATCAGAGGAGAGAGAGTTAAACTGGCCAATCAGAAGAAAGAGGGTTAAACCGGCCAATCAGGGGAGAGAGGGTTAAACTGCCAATCAGAGGAGAGAGGGTTAAACGGCCAATCTAAGAAGAAAGAGGGTTAAATCGGCCAATCAGAGGAGAGAGGGGTTAAACCGGCAAATCAGAGGAGAGAGGGTTAAACCAGCCAATCAGAGAGAGAGAGGGGTTAAACCGGCCAATATGAGAAGAGAGGGGTTAAACCGACCAATCAGAGGAGAGAAAGGGGTTAAACCGGCCAATCAGAGGAGAGAGAGGGGTTAAACCGGCCAATCAGAGGGGAAAAGGGTTAACCGGCCAATCAGAGAAGAGAGGGTTAAACCGGCCAATCAGAGGAGAGAGGGTTAAACCGGCCAATCAGAGGAGAGAGAGGTTAAACCGGCCAATCAGAGAAGAGAGAGGGTTAAACCGGCCAATCAGAGGAGAGTTACAGAGAGAAGGGTTAAACCGGCCAATCAGAGGAGAGAGGGTTAACACGACCAAACAGAAGAGAGAGGGTTAAACCGCCAATCAGAGGAGAGAGAGGTTAAACCGGCCAATCAGAGGAGAGAGAATAAACCGGCCAATCAGAGAGAGAGAGGGTTAAACCGCCAATCAGAGGAGAGAGGGTTAAACCGGCCAATCAGAGAGAGAGAGGGTTAAACCAGCCAATCAGAGAGAGAGAGGGTTAAACCGGCCAATCAGAGGAGAGAGAGGGGCCAAACCGGCCAATCAGAGGAGAGAGGGTTAAACCAGCCAATCAGAGGAGAGAGAGGGGTTAAACCGGCCAATCAGAGGAGAGAGGGTTGAACCGGCCAATCAGAGAGAAGAGTTAAACCGGCCAATCAGAGGAGAGAGGGTAAACCGGCCATCAGAGGGAGAGAGGGTTAAACCGGCCAATCAGAGGAGAAAGAGTTAAACTGGGCAATCAGAGGAGAGACGGGTTAAACCGGATAATCAGAGGAGAGAGGGGTTAAACCGGCCAATCAGAGGAGAGAGAGGGTTAAACCGGCCAATCAGAGAGAAAGAGGGTTAAACCGCCAATCAGAGGAGAGAGGGTTAAACCGGCCAATCAGAGGAGAGAGGGGTTAAACCGGCCAATCAAGAAGAAGAGAGGGTTAAACTGGCCAATCAGAGGAGAGAGGGGTTAAACCGGCCAATCAGAGGAGAGAGGGGTTAAACCGCCAATCAGAGGGAGAGAGGGTTAAACCGGCCAATCAAGAGAGAGAGAGTTAAACCGCCAATCAGAGGAGAGAGAGGTTAAACCGGCCAATCAGAGGAGAGAGAGGGTTAAACCGCCAATCAGAGGAGAGAGGGTTAAACCGGCCAATCAGAGAAGAGAGGGTTAAACCGGCCAATCAGAGGAGAGAGGTTAAACCAGCCAATCAGAGGAGAGAGGGGTTAAACTGGCCAATCAGAGAAGAGAGGGTTAAACCGCCAATCAAAGAGAGAGAGGGTACATTAATCCAGCCAATCAGAGGAGAGAGGGTTAAACCGGCCAATCAGAGGAGAGAGGTTAAACCGGCCAATCAGAGAAGAGAGGGGATTAAACCGGCCAATCAGAAGAGAGAGGTTAAACCGGCCAATCAGAGGAGAGAGAGGGGTTAAACCGGCCAATCAGAGGAAGAGAGGGTTAAACCAGCCAATCAGAGAAGAGAGGGTTAAACCGGCCAATCAGAAGAGAGAGGGTTAAACCGCCAATCAGAGGAGAGAGAGGGTTAAACCGGCCAATCAGAGGAGAGAGGGTTCAACCGGCCAATCAGAGGAGAGAGAGGGTTAAACCGGCCAATCAGAGAAGAGAGAGGGTTAAACCTGCCAATCAGAGAGAGAGAAAGGGGTTAAACCGGCCACAGAGGGAGAGGGGTTAAACCGGCCAATCAGAGAAGAGAGAGGGTTAAACCGCCAATCAGAGGAGAGAGAGGTTAAACCGGCCAATCAGAGGAGAAAGGGTTAACCCGGCCAATCAGAGAAGAGAGGGTTAAACCGGCCAATCAGAGGAGAGAGGGGTTAAACTGCCCAATCAGAGGAGAGAGGTTAAACCGGCCAATCAGAGAGAGAGGGGTTAAACCCGCCAATCAGAGGAAAGAGAATAAACCGGCCAATCAGAGAAGAGAGAGAGAGAGGGTTAAACCGGCCAATCAGAGGAGAGAGGGTTGAACCGGCCAATCAGAGAATAGAGAGGGGTCAAATCGGCCAATCAAAAGAGAGAGGGTTAAACCGGCCAATCAGAGGAAAGACAGGGATTAAACCGGCCAATAGGAAGAGAGAGAGGGGTTCAGACGGCAAATCAGAGGGAAAGGGTTAACCCGGCAATCAGAGGAGAGAGGGTTAAACCGGCCAATCAGAGGAGAGAGGGTTAACCCGGCCAATCAGAGGAGAGAGGATTAAACCGACCAATCAGAGAAGAGAGAGGTTTAAACCGCCAATCAGAAGAGAGAGGGTTAAACCAGCCAATCAGAGGAGAGAGAGGGTTAAACAGGCCAATCAGAGGAGAGAGGGGTTAAACCGGCCAATCAGAGAGAGAGAGGGGTTAAACCGGCCAATCAGAGAAGAGAGGGGTTAAACTGGCCAATCTGAGGAGAGAGAGTTAAACCGGCCAATCA
>JAWCTZ010000319.1:0-48225 GCA_036850595.1 Rhyacichthys aspro | reverse complement strand
TTATATGATATTTATAATTACCACAAATCTTTCACACAAGCTCACTTTACTTATTTACCTGTATTTTTATATGCACTCATAAAACTTTTTTTTCCAAACTCTCAACTAATTGTACTTGATAAGATCACTGTGTCCGATCTAAAACTAAACTGTAAACAAGCAGCAGTAGTCCGATATTGAATGGGATTATCCAAGGTAGGTGTTACAATTATTTACAGAAATTTAAATTACTGCTCCCACAATTGTCCTAAGAAGCTGTCATGCTGTTAAATAATCACACTAAGGCAATACTTAGAATCTTTCTTGTTGCATGTAAATGTACTGATCAACTTCTGGAAATAATAAGACAAAAGGTCAAAGGGCAGAGGTGGGTAGAGGAGCCTAAAATTGTACTCACCAAAAAAAAGTTAAGTTGAAATTCATTCATTCATTTTCCTACCGCTTAGTCCCGTTTTGAGGGTCGTGGGTAGCTGGAGCCTATCCCAGCAGCTTTGGGCCTTAGGGGGAGTACACCCTGGACAGTGGCCAGTTCGTCACTGACACTTAGAGATGAACATTGACAGACAACCATTCACTCTCACATTCATTCACTAGGGATATTTTAGAGTTGCCAATTGACCTAAACATGCATGTCTTTGGGCGATGGGGGGGAAGCTGCTCATTAAAAGCTGTTCTTTAACTGTGTTTAAGGAAAACATGCTTTGTGTTCAGTTTCAATATTTGGAGACAGTAGCCTCTACCATTTTTCCTGAGTTTTCATTCAGTCTGCTTCTTGAGAAGAGTTTGTGATGCTATGTTTGTATTTGGTCATGTGACTGTCTGCCTACGTCTGATTGGTAGATGGTAGATCCACTGAAGGCATCTTCTGCAGAAATAAAGCTTACAATGTGTAGTACAAATGGTAAAAACCAAAAAGTAACAGGTCAAGTGTAGGCCAAATCTACTCAAGTAAAAGTCAAAAGTATAGTGCAGTAAAACTACTCTTAGAAGTACATTATTTGACAAAGTTACTCAACTAAATGTAAGTAAGTCTGGCAAAAGGAATGATGTAGGCTGGTACAACCTTTGCCTGAACTTTTCATGTTAAAGCTGCTTTCCATGCACTGATTTGTATAGGTAAATATATTCATACAAAGCAAAGCACTGAATGCAAGTTAGTGTCATAGGCATGAAATCTGTGATCTGGTAGAGTTGTGTTCATCTGCTTTTATAGCCTTAGTGCTCATTTTTAGTTTTTTATTATACATTTGAAACCTGTGTGGAGACAACTACTTTCTTTCAAAAAGGGTTGAGACATGCATGTTGAAGTGCTTATACTCTACCTGCTCTATGGTAAGATTTATGGTATATCTGATTATTATATTCTACTGTTCAGTTATTAACTACATCACAAATGTCCAGGGCATATCCTCGTCCCGTTTGCTCTCAGCAGAATTCAGGAGTACCACTTTATCAACTTGAACCGGAATTGGACCGATGCTCAACTTTACTGCAGAGATAAATACACCGACTTAGCCACATTTGAAAGTTTGGAGGATCTTTACAGGATAGATAAAGGCAATACTTTAGACGTATGGATTGGTCTGTTTGATGACCCTGCGTCCTGGAGAGGAGTCATGACCAATGACTCTAACTCCTGGAGGTGGTCTGCCACTGGGACAACGAGCCCCAGTCGATACCAGAACTGGGCTGTAGGTGAACCGAAAAATTATGCTGGACAAGAAATGTGTGTCTTAACACAACATGGCAAATGGATGGACTCCAACTGTGCCAACACATTAAATTTTGTATGTTATAAAGGTGAGATGTTCTTAAAATCCACAGATTTTTGACATTATTTGGGTTTTTATGAAGTTAAATGGAGTTAATTATATTATCAATCTGTCTGATTCAGTAATAGTTAATGTTTATGTTACACCTTGTGATCAGAGAAGTGGTCAAAATATGGATGGTATGCTAATCTTCAGGTCTTATCCCAACATATACTAGTACAGCAATTTATCCAGGCCAATACATGTAATTGTTCAAAATACAAAGATAGTAATGGGATAAGTAGGATCATAGGACTGGGATTGATAAAACAAGGACATGTGACAGATTAATGTAACCAACCACTATCTATGTGTAACCACAGGTGGCTTTTAATTGACATATAAAGTTACATCTACTTATTTACATTTGTTATTAACTGTACATTTATTGATTCACACTGTTGGTCTAACATTTTTGGTTACTATTTTCAGTCCAATCAGACACAAAGGAGTTTATTCTTGTCAGTACATCAAAGACCTGGGCTGAGTCTGTGGCCTACTGCAGACTGCACTATCACGACCTGGCCATGATCGAAAACTCAACAGAAACCCAAGCAGTAGTTGGATCTATAGGAGGTGCACTGGCCTGGATCGGCCTGTCACGAACGCCTTGGAGGTGGTCCGACAACAACAACAGCAGCTTCAGACACTGGTCATCTGGAGAACCAAATAGCGGGTTAGAGCCATGTGCTATTCAGACACCAGACTATTTTTGGCATGATGTGCCCTGTTCAAAACAGTATCCTTTCGTCTGTCACGGAGGTAAGAAATAAGTTTAAGTGCCATTTTCATGTATCAATTGTATAGGATGCCAAATGTAAAAAAAAAAAAAGCGCGTTAACTTTTTGCATATTTTTTTTTAGTTCAGTGCATTAAAACATTACAATGGAAAAACAAGACACGCTGCTAAATGGACAATTGTGCTTTAAAAGATTACTGGGTGGTTCTTGGAAAAGAGTCAAATAATGTGTGTGATTTGCAAAGATTTAAATGACACAAGTTTACGCAAATTGACTTTTTTAAAAGTCAAAGTTCTGAAGCACAAAGTGAATGTATTGGTAATGCACTTTAAGTTACCGTATTTTTCGGGCTATAAGGCACACTTAAAATCATTTTTTCTCAAAAATCGACAGTGCGCCTTATAATCCTGTGCACTTTATAGCCCAAAAAATATGTTAATGTATTTTATGAAAGGTTTCTCATTTAAGTTATTAAGTTATTTGTCAAATAATTTTTACATTAATACACTGGTCTGTCATAGTGACTCAGTTTTGAATCTATAGTTAAATGATTCAAAATAATGTTAATTACCTTCTCTTAAATTAAAGATTCAGTGTGTTTATTAAAAGTTGACAAGTTAATCACAATTAATTTGTTAATTTAAGATTTCACATGTTAAGGCCCAAAAGTGAATCAAAATTCTGCAAAATGCTTTATTCGTACTAAATAAATTAAATGATGACTTGAACGAGAATAGAATACCTTTGAAAAGGCATGTATTAAGATGTTTTTTTTATATTTGGCATCCCATACTCATGCTGTTTATTTCCATATTTACAACATCCTGAACTTATAATAAAAATGTCCCCTGACTAGCTCTAAAGAGACGGTCAATCATCACGATAAGGCTTCAACTCCAAACTAACTCTGACTTGTCTGATCCTGCCATCAGTCACCAACTCTTTAAACCGGTAAGTTTCCAAAAATTGAAATCATCTTCTTTGTGTGTTGTCCTAATATAACATTTCTCTCTT
Source organism: Rhyacichthys aspro (assembly GCA_036850595.1). Classification (NCBI taxonomy): domain Eukaryota; kingdom Metazoa; phylum Chordata; class Actinopteri; order Gobiiformes; family Rhyacichthyidae; genus Rhyacichthys; species Rhyacichthys aspro. The sequence goes on along the minus strand of JAWCTZ010000319.1, from coordinate 44,660 downwards.
GGTTTTAGCTTGAACAAAGCCTTAGAAACAATCGGACTGTTTTCAAGTTGAGCTGGAACACGCCACCGACAAAACAAGAGGTGAAGCCCAAGAAAAAAGATGCCTGCAATAATGTTTAAATACTACGTTGAGCACATTATCGTTTGTTTGTTTAAAACCAGAGCTACATATTTTTAATATGTATATTGTGTTTAGCAGCTAAGACTTGTAAAGAAACGGTAGAGAATTATGATTGCATGATTTATGTAGTTTAACTTAGCAACAAATGTATGCAGAATATGTATTTATGGCACAGCTTGTGTTCTGTTGGAAAGGCCATTATCATAAAAAAAGTTGTGTAAATTCTATAGGTGTTCTTTTGGGTGAACAGTAGACAAAGACAAAATGACAAATTAATTTTATGTTTATACAGTATCTTACAATATGAAAATACAATATGTGTTTTTTTAATTGATTACATATTGTAATTGTAAAAAAAAGGATTTTCATAGACAAAGAGACACTCCCATTGGTTTGCACTGTCAACACTAAATCCATCTAGTTGGAGGAAATGATTTAAACCCAAGATTGTAAATTGTAAAGTAAATGATTTGTGGAATAAACAGGCTGTATCTCCTGTTTTATTTGAGAGAATTTTCTGCTGGGTAGGGGGGCTTTGGCCAATCACAGCTCACGTCAGGGAAAAGAAGCGCTCCCATTGGTCCCAACAGCTGTCAATAGAAGGTTTAATGGCTGCTGATGAAACAAAAGTCTATACTCAACTTTAGTATGTCTTAACACAGCATAACAGCAAACAACAGAGAAAAGAGGCAACGTGAACCAGGGATAAATATTGACAATTGAATCATGTAATGTTTAACGAGGAGATAATTGCTCTGTTGACAGTAAAGACGGGGCTAAAAGTAAGTAAGCTATAGACTTAAGTTTGGTGCAATATTAGTATTTTCTGGAAAGAAATTCAGGTTTTCAAATTTAAAAAAGGAAAAACAGTAAAGGTCCCTGGGCTACTTTTGTAGGAGAGCAGTGTGTGAGACCAGGACGGCAAAAAGACAATTGTGTAGTGGAGTTTTAATGAGATGGAGATCACTGCACTTAACTCTCTAAACTAATGCCAAGCTATGAGTCAAAAGATTAAGGTAAAAAATAAACTTTGATGTAATGTATGACTATTTCTATGAGTTTTAACGCTGGAGTTAGTAGAGCAGAGTGTGTGCTGCAGCATGACAAAGGCTTGTAATCCTACTGACTTTCACAACTTCTACTGGAAAGTGCAAGCTGCCAGCCAAGATACACCCTCACGACTGATTTGAATAGTTAAATATATTCTTAGATATACATTTTCATAACATTAGAAAGTCTGAACTTCTGTCTCAGAGAGCTGGACACTGCTGATGTGAGTTCATCTTCTCTTATTACTCTTAATAATTATAATTTTGCACATCAGAGAAACATGATCTGTACATTTGCAAAAATCTCGTCTTTTCTAAAAGGATGAAAGTCAGACATGGACGTTAAAGTGCTTTCCGTTTACCTGCTCTGTGGTAAGAGTCAACATATTCCAGTTTTATATTTAATCTAAACTCAAGTCATTTGAAGAGCTTGTTTAGAGCACTAGGTTTATGTCAGTAACTCAGAGTAAACTTAAGGAGTTGACCTAATGTTCTTTGACAAACATCCAGGGATTATCCTCGTCCCGTGTGTTAACAGCACAAACTATGAGTACCACTTTATCAACTTAACCATGAACTGGACCAATGCTCAAAGTTACTGCAGAGATAAATACTCCGACCTGGACACCATTGAAAGTGCAGACGACCTGGAAAGGTCAGGTGTACTGACTAATGTATCAGTGTGGATGGGTCTGTTTGATGACCCTGCGTCCTGGAGATGGTCTGATAACAGCACCAGTAACTTGAGAAAATGGGCAAGTGGTGAACCAAATGATGCAAGCAAACAAAATTGTTGTGCTTTTCACACATCGAGCCGTACTTGGATTGACTGGATGTGCTTTACTGAGCTACCATTCATCTGTCACGGAGGTAACAGTGTGAATGTACATAAACACACTACTAAAACATTTCATTAATGTATTTTCTTAATTGTGCAGCCCTGAAATTAAGAAGTACCACAACAGTCCAGATAACACTCCAGACTAACGCTGACTTATCTGATCCTACCATTCATGGTCAGCTCATCAAACTTGTAAGTTTTGGTGTTGTTGACTCTATATAATTGACCTTTGTTCATTTTGTAATTCATTTTAATATATTTTTATTTTTTTCTTGAAGCTTGCAGTAAAGCATATGACAGAAGCGATGGGATTAAAGCTGAAGTGGACCAAGCCACCAACAAAACAAAAGAGGGACGTTATCAGAAAGTGTTACTTAAATGTAAACTCTATAAAAACAACTTTGCGTTAAATGGTTCATGGTATTAACATGTGCTTAATGCAAAGACAGACAGACAGTACATAGTGTGGTGTATTTTTGTTGTAACATGATAATAACATGTTCACATCTTGTCGTATTCATCAGTTTAATAAACAGATGGAGTCCTTTGTTTTCAAAGTTTTTATTCCACCAATTAATGCACAGTGTGTTTAAGAAAAATACAGTACAAACGTTCTCTATGAGTTGATTTATTAACATATACAAAAGATTATTAGTATTTAACTGCGCACTCTCGTAACACTTTATTGTTGACTCAGTGAGCGAATAAAGAGACAACCTTGTGGAGCTGGAATTAAAATCACTGTTCAGCTGTGGACTTAAAGCTGTAAAAGCACCACTAAAGACAAGATTTATTTATTTTTATTATTTGAATTCATTGAGGTCATTGTTTTGTCTGACACATATTTAAGAATAAATATTAAAGCATCACAGCAGAATGGCCTGTGACTACAAGACCTATATTTAGCACAATGCTACAGGATAATCAGCACAATTTGAGCCTAATTCTGCCCATTTTACAATCGCAGGGGTCTGTGAAACTGCTTTATTACATTTATAGTCTACAGTAAAAACCGTCAACATGTTTAACAGTAAATAAAAGTCATTTAGTTCCTCTGAAACCTACATAATTTCAACCAAACCACTGCATGTCTAGTAATGGAGTGTCTTTCCAATTATATGACGACTTAATCAAAACAGAAAGAGGTGAGGAGTATTTTCCACTTCATTCAACACAACACAAATATGCTAGCTGTAAAAGCAGCAGAAAGTTGCATTTTTGCATAAAACCAGAGCTACTGTGCTCCTGTGCAGCCATGATGAGTGCCTCTGTGCCGTCCTTCAGTGCAGCTCGTTCTTGGTAGAATTTGTTGATGTCAGCCACTTCATTTATCTGGTGGTGGTACATCCCATGTAGGGGCCTCTCCTTCCATGATGGTACCTCCAGCACCTCTTCCTCACATTCACTAAGTCCTTTATCTGTCCGGGCCGTTTTCCTGATATATTCCAGGATCCTGGATGTTTCGTCCTGGATAGTGGTTCGGACACTCACTAGTCCTCTGCCTCCTTTGTTGTGCTTAGTGTACAGTCTCGGGGTGCTGGATTTGGGGTGGAACCCTCCATGCACGGTGAGGAGCCTCTGTGTTTTCACATCTGTGGTCTGTATCTCTTCCTTTGGCCAGCTTATCATTCCAGCAGGGTATCTGATAACTGGCAGGGCATAGCTGTTGATTACCCAGTTTTTTACATTAAGCTGTTACTGCATTTCTTGGCCTCTTCAAGGTTGCCATTTGCTTGTGGGATTCCCAGGTACTTGTAGCTCTCCTCAGTGTCTGCTATTGTTCCTTCTGGGAGTGAGACCCCTTCTGTATGGCCTACCTTCCCTCTCTTTGTCACCATCCGACCACACTTCTCAAATCCGAATGACATTCCGATGTCATTGCTGTAGATCCTGGTTGTGTGGATCAGTGAGTCAGTGTCTCCCTCACTCTTGGGGTATAGCTTGATGTCATCCATGTAGAGGAGGTGACTGATGGTGGCCCTGTTCCTGAGTCTGTATCCATAGCCAGTCTTGGTGATTATTTGGCTGAGGGGGTTCAGACCGATGCAGAACAGCAGTGGAGCATCTCCTTGGTATATGTCACATTTGATGGACACTTGCACAGTTGGCTTGCAATTGGCCTCAAGGGCGGTCTTCCACAGACTCATCGAGTTTGCAACTGACTCAATAAAATTGCTTGGCAGACTTGTGCTGCAAACAAACCAAAATATTGTATAAGGCTTCAATTTATTGAAGACTTTACCTAACCCTTGCTTCCTCACTGATAGCTAGTCCAGCCAAGAGCTAGGCTTTGGGACACCGCTCATCAGAACATTGGGAAAACAAACTGAATCAATATCAGACCAAAGAAAGGTAGGACAACTGTCTTTTTTTAATAGCCTTTTATTGTCAGATATACAGAACACCTTGCACTCACCACAAGGGACTCACCCAGGGACTCACCACAACTAATAATGTCAAAATGTAGTGTCCTCCAATGAATTTGCTTCATTCCACATTCCCAAGACCACCTTAACACAGTGAGTCTTTGCTTGTAAACTGTCCAGCTAATATTAATATCTGACTTGGTATCAGCTGGTGTTTGTTGCACTTGTTTACTGCAAAAGCCTGCATCAGTTCCACAATGACCAACAGGATCTTAGCACTAATCCTTTTTATGAAAATGAGTGCACATCTAAAGAAATAATTTGAGAAACAAAACCTCTCTCAGTGAATGTTTATACATTTAAGTGCATGTGTTTTTTTTTTAAATTATGAATATTATTATTAATATGTAATGTATTTGTATTATCACATAAAAACGAAATTGTGTTTCACACGTTCACCTCTTTTTTTTTAAACAAAACAACAATTAAAGTTAAAAAATAATACATAATTACTTATAACAATAAACCTCATTAATTTGGTTATACAGTATGTTCATTATGTCGCCTTCAACACTGAAATTATGTTTTATTACACATCAGACATGATTATTCATTGTCTTAAAAGTTAAATGAGGTTTATTTGCTTTTACTGAATATGAAGTTCCTGTTGAAGATGTTGATGGTACTAATACAACATAACATCCTCAAAATTCACTGTTTTTGTAATAAACTACTGGACATAGCATTAGGCTCCTATAAAATCTAAAAGTCTTTAATAATGGACTAGAGTTGAGTTCCTTTTAATCTCAATAAGAAGAGACTTCTGTGTGACTCTTACCGTAGAGCAGGTAAACTGAAACATCCATCCTGACACTTCCCTCAAAAAGACCTGGGATGTTTCCAATCAGAGCAGTAGATTTAGTCTAATCCTGCTTAATTTTACCAAGAAGTCATTAAGAGGAACTGTCTTTGAGGGAGACCTGGCCGAGAGGCAACACTCTCAAAATGTAAAACATCACAACAGGAATAAGGTTAGGATTGTCTTTCAGGTCCTATAGACATTTCTACCTTGCTTTTTACTTCAGAATTGACATAAACATGCAATAATCATTAAGTCAAAGCATAAACAGAAAAGACGAGGCTCATCAACTGATCTTTTTGAACAGTTTTTATTTATGAAAATGACTTATTCAAAGTCTGCTAAGGTTTGTTGTTTGTTGATCCTTCCAAAGAATTCATTTGAATGTGAGATGTGAGGCAGACTTTGTGGGGCGCTGTTTCTCTTTGTATCCAGCAACAGAATAACCACTTTCTCTGTTTTATTGGTGGCCATTGGTCCAGCTCATGTCCATTATTCTGAGTGTGTTCTTTTGGCCTTGGGAAGAAGGTACAGAGTTCTTCACTGCAAACTGAACTGCTTTAAAAAGTTATTTTCTTCCAATTTCCTTAAAGCTCCTAAACAATGTTCCTTAAAAATGGCTGGCACTGTGCAGTTGCAGTGGTTACTGGTGTGTGATTATCTGAATGTGTGCAATAGGAATAAATGCATTGACGGTATAAAGGGCTGGACATAGCAATGCCACTTCCAGGTTTGAAGCTAATACAGAAGTAGGGGTAGGCTCCATCAAGCCTGGCTCCCATTGACTTCCATTCAAAACTTGGCGCCAATTGCAAAGTCACTATTTTTGTCACGGTCATCATTCTAACTATACTGTCTTTGTTTTAACACACTCTTATTATTCCCGTAATCTATTTGTTGATGTTTGTGCCATAACTCAAGATATTAATAACTGACCAATTGGCTTCCTCCTTTCTACCATGTTGCTCCGTGGGGGCGTGGCCATGGGTATATTATAGAACTGGATACTGAATGAGTAAAAAAAAAACATGGTCGCCCAATATTTTCAACGGACGTTGCTTATTAGCGTAGCGCGGCAAAAAAGTTTTTGGCTTCTGCGTTGCTTCCGTGTTGCTTCCGTGTTGTGTGGCCCATAGAGCAGGTCACTACGGCACTGGCGTCTTGTGTTTCACTCGCCACATGATCCGTTCTGACCAGTGGGCACGAAGATGCCCCCGAGCGGGGACGTCATGTAAACAATAAAAGTTTTTTTAGTGAATTTAAGGATTTTTAACAGAGAAAAAGTCCAGGATATGAAAATAGACAATAAACACTACACAATCAGGCCATTCTGGCGATTGTAGGTGTCCTGTAGTTGAATACCAGGTGTTTGTTTTTACATTGTGGTCAATGGGGAAAGTCATTTTCTGGCCGTAGGATTTTTTGTTGCAATACCTCGAGTGGCCTCTGATCAAATTAGCGGCGGGGGGCGGTGCCTTATTCAGTTCTTATTATACATCCATGGATGTGGCTGACAGGTTTGATTGACACCTCTCGTTGTTTACCGTTGCTCTCCTTCGGGAGAAGATACCGCTGGATATTCATGGACAAAATAGAGATTCATTGAAGCCTGCTATTTTTTCAGCCAGAGTTAATTTTATTTCTGTGGCCAAAGTTTGTAATTACTTGGGCCTATGTTAATGAAGCTTTTTAGAAAATATGTTGTCGTTTTCTGTTTAGTTTCCTCGTTGCTGCTGTTGGAGAATGGAGATAATGTTGTTTGCTGTTTTTGGATAATTCAGCTGATGTGACTTTTTCATCTTTGTGCACTGAAGAAACAGAGCTCCAGTTTGTAGGTAAGTACATTTCTACATGTGTTAAAGAACTGTTCAGAAAATATACAGTCTACAAAACTAGTAAGCTTTTATTATCTAACTTTTATTAGCAGGTGGCTGCTATAAAGGCCTAATTTACTGCTCCACTGTTTTAACGATAGTTTAATCTGATGCACTGGGTCAAATGTGGTTAATAATATGAAGATGCTGGAGATACTAACCTATTATGTTGATAACGGTGTAATACCATTATACAGTCTGGTGTTTGTGCTGCTTATAAGCTATTTTTGTATTAACATAACTGTAAATTAAGTAAAATGAGGATAAATGTAAAGGCCATATGTTATTTTATCAATTGTATTAAATGCAAAAAATGAGTGGGCTCTCGTAATGTACTCTTCTAAGATCTGATTAGTGTAGCACAGCTTAAGACAGTAAATACTTTTGACACATGCTTATTTAATGAAAGTACATAATTCTCCTCTTTTATACATTTTACTCTCAACAGATTTCCTACAGATAATGCTGTCAGGCTCAGGCTGATCAGAAGAAAGCCTCTGGTTGTGGGGTGACCACTTTGAGGAGGATATTCAGACACTTGAGGTTAGTGTTAATTAAATCATTAAACCTCCAATGCCCACCAACCTCTGAGACTTTTAAATCTAGAACATATTTTTGTTCCTCTGCAGTCATACATCATTTAAACATGACTGTAACTTAAGTGCATATTTGTACATTTGTAAATGATGACAACAGCAGATGTTCATGCCCATTACCTCTTACCCAGTACATTTCACATTACTAAAGTATTATTTAGGCAAACATAAGTTAAAATCAAAGTCCACTATTTTATAAAACCAACCCTTTCACAAACAGTAATCAGTGAGCTGCTGAATAAAAGACCAGGATAAGTTTTTATTTTTTCTGTGGTTAACAGTAATCACTCTCTTGCAGAAGGGACTGGTCCCAACAGCACGACTTGTTTTAAACATTCATTTTTACTTTCTCTGTCTTTGCAGAGCCCCTGTTACCTGTCTCCAGCTGCACCTCTGTCGGTCCAGAACACACCTGACCCAAATATTGTTTTGTTTTTAATCTGTGTCTTTTTATCCTTTCTTTCTGTTTAATGACGTCTACATGACATGTATTTATTCACTGATGCACTTAATGCAGATGTGTGTATTTGACTGTATTGTCTTTCTTGTCTCATTCTTTCTGATAAATCATCAGGACAAATTACAATCAACGCTTTCATTCAAATGGCAATAAACTATTGTATCTTGAATCTAATAAAATTCTAAATAATAAATCTTTTACAAGTTTTTTTTCCACAGAGAATTCCTATTACAATGTGCTGTTAGGTGACTTAACAGTTTTCCTGAAATGCAAGACAGAAACATTTTTTCCTGTTTAAACACAATTCCTTTATTAAACAAAAAGCTTCAATTATGAAAATACAATTGTAATAATTTAAATCTGAATTAAAAGGCGTCTATTATGCAAAAAGATATCAGCAGAGATCAAAAATACTAAATTTATTGCTCAGTCGTATAGTGTAAAATGCCATTATTAATGTCACCCTTTTAGAAATACAATTGGAAAACTAATGTGCAGTACAGTACAGTAAAATCACCAGTCTTACTTCTTCTTGTGAGTTTTCTTCCTCTCATTCAGGACAGTTTATTGACAGAAGATAAGTGATGGAAAAAGAAGAATGAATATCACAGTCGACTTGAGTCGAACTAAAGGTTAAGGTCATACAGAGGTCGACCTGTGTTATTCCTTTATACATCAGAGCAGACATTCTGTTTTTTTTCAGTTTCTTCTCGTTTAGTTGGTGGCACACTCCATTTCAGCTTAAAATCAGTCCCAATGTTGTATCTCTCAAGACGTTCTTTAAGCTAAAGGAAAGTAGAAATATATAGTGTATTGTAATAAATCAGACAGAGGTCAGTTTACAAAGTACTCGCAGGAAACTTACCTGTTTTAAAATCTGGTCGATGACTGCAGGATCAGTGAGGTCAGCACCACTCTGGAGTTTTATCTTTATATTTGAGGTTGAGCTCTTTTCCTCTGAACAGAAAAAATATGAGAAAATACGATTTGGTTAAAAACATGGTTTAAACATGGTAAGGCCAGACAGTCTGCAGTGGAAACATACGTCCTGTGACACAGATTTATGAACGTAGACCACATGAACTTTAAAAACACACAACAGATGTTTAACAAGAGCTCAAATACTTACTTTAGACAAACATGTTTGATCATGTTCTCACAAAAAACTAAAATCTAAACTCATTCATCAAAATCATAATCTCTAGTCGTTGCTTCATTGTTTCATTGTTTGACCTTAAATATATATTTTACTCTCCAGCCTGTTGAAGCACTCACTCTATCTTCTCTTTGTTATAGAGGTTTTTGTATTTTATTACGCCCCCTGGAGGTGGAAAGTATAAAAACATCAGAAACGCGATCAGACACTTTTTGCAGTGAAAATGACTGAGATTTTCTGAAAAGAGTGAAGGAAATGGAGAAGCTAAGTGTTAAATCAGCCAATGAGACTGGGTAAGACATAACTTTGAACCCATTAACGACAGCAGCCCTGTTTCTAACGCAGCAGAACGACTCTTTGAGCGTCCTGTAACTTTTACAAAGACCTAACACTGATCTTGAGAGTCTGGAGCCAGGGCAGAGATGAGTAAAGAGAGGACTGTGTCACTGTGGGAGGGGTTCACATGTGGCCAGTGTGACCTCTGACCCCCGCTCCTAACTCACACTGGACACTGGACCCACTGTACGACTGTGGTTGAATGTAGTTTCTCTGTTAACCTCTGACCCACCTGTGTCTCTTACAGTGTCAGGTGTGAGCTCTGAGCAGCTGATACATGCACCTTTTTAGTCTGTTTTAATATTTATTTTGGGATCAGACTTTATCTCAACAAGTGGAGTATAAGACTTGCTGTGTAGGTACTATCAAGTAGCACAGGAGTCCTGTACAAACTGGTAAAAAACACATTAATATAAACAAGTTTTATTAGTGAGTTAGTATTATTCCACTTGAATTTATAAATTTGTTCTAAGCCCTGTGGTCTGAGGCCAGTAAAATGACAAACTGTACCCATAATTCACCTTAAACAGTGAATGGATCTAGTGAAGGACGACATGAAGATAGTTGAGAGAAGAGGATGCAGGGGATAGGGCTAAATGAAGACAGATTTTACTGTGGAGATCCCTGATGGTAAAAGCCTACAGGAAAATAATTCACCTTAACCTTCCTACACCCCTTTAACTTTTGTAACATCAGTGTCCCTAGAGCACAAAAAAATGCTCCAATAAAGAGTGCCATAGAAATATTATCTAATAATTTATAATTGCAATTTTTTTTCAATAGATACTGTTATTAGCTTCAGTCCTCACCATACATAGCAAATATTTATTGTGTTTCTAAGATTTAACCCCTTGAATGTCAGTTATTGTGATTAGAACTTGGTTTCAGTATAAGACAAAAAACACAAAAAGTGAATAATTTTCCATAAGATAAATTCATTAATTTTCTAACGCTTGGTCCCGTTGGAGGTCGCGAGTGGCTGGAGCCTATCCCAGCAGCTTTGGGCCTTGGGTGGGGTACAGTCTGGACAATGGCCAGTTAGTTGAACGGCTGACACTTAGAGACAGACACTGACAGACAACCATTCACTCTCACATTCATTCACTTGGGATACTTTAGAGTTGCCAAATGACCTATACATGCATGTCTTTGGGCGGTGGGAGGAAGCTGGAGGACATGCAGACTCCTCACAGAAAGACCAGAGTTAGCTGATGATGTTTTGAGTTGTCCACAATCAGCCAAGGATGTTTGAATTGGCCAGAACTAGCCAAGAATGTTTGAGTCGGCCAGGGTTTGAGCTAACGACCTTCTTGCTGTGAAGCAGGAGCGCTACCTACTCTGCTACCGTGCATCCCCCCATAAGATTTTTTTTTTTTTTTTGTGGGGCATTATCAGAGCCCGGGAATGTCAGAAACTGGCATCAAGTTTGATTTTGCTTCATTTTTATTTTTTGTGTGACAATAATATCAATAATTTCATCTGTGATGAAAAAAGAAAAACTATCAAATATGTTGTGAATCTGGGAGGCAGCGTAGCTGGTGATCCTGGGACGAGGGATCCCAGCGGCCCGGTACCGAATGGTATTCTTCACAGTTGGGGACCAGGTAAGACCACTCCTCGATATCCAGGTGGGGCAGGGCTTGCCCTTTCACCCCCTCGCTCCTTCAATTCCATCTCTTCTTCCTCACTCTCTTCCTCTGAAGTGCCCTTGGCCCCTGGCACATAATTTATATCTTCCACCTCTTCATCATCCTATGATGATGCATCATCAGATGAAGAAGGAGCATCCTTCTCGTCGAGCAAATCAAGGAGGTTCATAGCTTCGGCCAAATTATACTTTCTTGTGCGTTCCATCTTGGCAGTTTGGGACGAAATGAACCCCGATCTAAGACCACGATCTAAGTGACACATACTGTTTTGCTCTGGGATAACACCTGTGTAAACAAAGCCAGACTAGCAATTTTTTTTTTTTTTTTTTTTTTTAGATTACTTTGTCAGTGAGCCTTTGATGTTTTTTGCATGTGTGATGAGGTTTTGATGGGTGCAGAAGCTTTGAACTTTGTGCACTTTATCGATTTGAACTGAACAAAATTCAACTTTTGGGCAACAGTAATGCATTTCTTGGTAAGGCATTTTGGATGCGGACACACACATACACAAACACACTAATTTCTCAACACACACATGCACACCACAGTATGACATCCCTAAAATACACCCAAATCATTTTAGTTCAGAATATTTGTTGAATGGGCCCTACAGGCACAATAATTTATACAACCATCAATGGAGCCATTGCCCCATTTTGAACTCTCTCTCTCATATATGGAAAAAATGATGCCATATAGTGGAAAACAATATAAAGTAAAATTCTTGTCCCTCACTATCATGAATCCATGAAAAAAAAATACAAATATAAAATTTATACAGCAATGGCAGTGAATTCAAAAAACATGTTTTTAATGGAAGTCAATGGCACAAAAAAATGACGAAGGACCATGAGTGTTACTATTTTGATTTTACAGTCTATTAAAAAGTAAAAAAAACAAAAAACCCTAAAATCTTAAAAGTCATCCCAAAATACACACCGGAGGAAAAATTTATGCCATTTGCATAAACACAGCCAAAGTTATCCACAAAAAAAAGGCGTGAAACATCAAAAAATGCTCTAGGGGCGTAGGAAGGTTAAACTGTATCAGCTAAATATTATGCAACACCTGTTAAAATGCACCTGAATGTGCTACATTTCATCTACTCTGTTAAAAATTTCTGGGGAAGGACTCCAAATATGGAAAGGAAAAGAAAAAGTAGTTTTAAGTGGTTTTACTCTGTTTTGCTGCTTTTTATTTCATCTACAAGTGTACACAAGTGTTTAGACGAGTGACTAGTGCATCTGTATTAAGGAGCATCAAATGTTGACCAAACAGTTGGCCCCTCTATAAAAGAGTGGCCCCTTTCCCTTTTTTTTCATTTGGTTTCCTATAGTATGGATAAAATAGTTTGTTCAGACTTCAGCTGATACCTTTGTGACAGATGAATGGCTTCAGATCTGCGCAGGACGCATCAAACCAAAGACGGTCTGAATTCTGGATGGCACAGCTCTGATTGAGGCCTAGGTTATTTGGTTCTCCTGCTGCCCAGTTTCTGAAGTTGCTGTTGCTGTTGTCGGACCACCTCCACGGCTTACGGTACAGGCCGATCCAGGCAGTGATTGTGCCTCCCATAGCATCAAGAACTGCTTGGTTTTCAGCTGAGTTTTCGATCATGGCCAGGTCCAGATAGTGTAGTCTGCAGTAGGTCTGAGACTTAGCCCAACTCAGTGAAGTGTTAACAAGAAAAAACACCTTTGCACCTGATTGAACTGAAAATAGAAATAATAAAACTAACATTAGATTCTCATGTGACTTTCCTCCAGTTGAACTGAAACAACAGTCACTGTTTCTAAACTAAAAGTGCATTTGTTCAATGATAAATGAAAAGTCTTATTAACAATAGTTTCAAAATGCCACCAAAATGTTAATCTGTTTTGTTATTGTTCTACGGCGCTGTAGGTCACTCAGAGATTAACACTGAGTCCACCTGAAATTTAATACTTAGATGTTGATGAATCCATATTTAACATTAGTGCTCATTTAACATTGCTGATTTTGCTCTGATTTAATGAAGTCTTACCTTTGTAACAAACAAAACGTGCTGCTGCTGAGCAGTAATAGTCCTTCCATTTCTGTTGTTGCATAAAGACACAAGCTTCTTGTCGTGGGTCATGATCCGGTTCACCTCCAGCCCAGTTTTTGTATCGATGGGGGCTCACTGTCCCAGGAGCAGACCAACTCGAGGATTTAGAGTCAGAGGTCATGACCCATGTCCAGAACTTAGGGTCATCAAACAGACCGATCCAGGCGTCTACACCATTAGGTACATTTATCCTGTTCAGGTCGTCTGTACTTTCAAATTTGGCCAGGTCGGTGTGTTTATCTCTGCAGTACTGTCGAGCATCAGTCCAGTTCATGTTTATGTTGATGTAGTAGTACTCCTCGGTTCTGCAGCGAACAAATGGGACCAGGATAAACCCTGGAATGAATGACAAATGATATTTTGTTAGCTTTACATTTGTTTTGCAGTTTATGTAATACTTATACTACAAATATTACTACAGGGTTGTCTTTTATACAGCGTCTAATGTGTTGAGTCTCTTCAGAGGCTCATGTTACAGTTAAACTGGATAATTACAATAATCAGGAGCAGGACCAACAGGAGGTAGATTTTGGTAAATCTAATGAAACTATCCTTGTTGTACTTGAACAGAATAAACAAAACAGTCTTGGATCTTACCATAGAGCAAGAAAATCAAAAGCACTTTATCATCCATGTCTAACATCCTGTGAAATAAAATATAAAGATTTAAGGTCAGTTGTCTGTCAGAACTAATAAATAAGTAGATAAATAAAGTATTCAAGATAAACATAATCAACATAAACATATGAAATATATAATACTATGAGAGTGATAATTGCATCAAATTTTTCTAATAAAACTATGGTCAGACGTACTTACAACAGGACAAAGTAGAGCTGTTTCTTCTTCCTCCAAACAGGAGTGCAATGTTTTTAATTAAACTACAGTGTAGAGTATTTAATAGTGTTTTGCTCAGTGAGCACTCAACCGACTCATCTCAGTCTCACGTAGATGTAGTCTTTAAATCACATCCACATGCAATATGCAAACATGAGAAAATGTTATACAAATAAGAGAAGGTTTAGCATGTCATCTTGTGCCTCCACAAACAGTATGTAGATGAGTGTATGAAGACATACTAAAAACAGGAGTGGCTTTTTGACTCCAGTTCAATGTAGTGAGAGAGAAACATCACCAGAGAATGAAGGAATGTCACAGACTCACAAAGAGATAAAGACTAACAACAGAAGTGTGGAGTCTATGTTTTAAATGATGCATTAAAATAAATATCACAGTATATTAATCTGTTGATCATAATGCTGATGGTAAAGCAAATTTTGACATTTGTCTTGTGTCTATCCTTTACCTGGAACTCTCTTCAGAGCAGTTTTTCTGTTTGGACAGAGATCTACCTCGATAGAAAGTGAACCAGTTTCCTGAAACTGAAAACCCAGGATTAATCCTGAACTGACTTCACTAACGTCCTGATCCTCGTAGTACAACCCTGTGGTCGTCTCTTTGTCTTTATCACTGTGTTCAAACATCAGGGTCCATCAGTGCATGAACTTTATTGTTGTTACGTCTAAGTGGGTTGAGATAAAGTGGTCAACACCTGATGAAGTGGAGCTAAAGGAGGAAGAAAGCTAGAACGTTTGGGTAAATCAGAGACAGAGGTCTTCAACTCTGCAGATTGGCAGGTCTATGACCAGATCCTGAGGGTTTAAATCAGGCAGGGTTGTAGGACTCCTGAGGCAGAGGTTTTAAAAAACTGTTGTGTGACTTTGGAGGGAAGCAGTGTTTCACTAACGTTGATTCATTACTTTGCTTTGGCAGAGCTGCCCTCCTTCAAAGATTCTTTCCTTATTTTTGTGGACACAATTAGTAGGTCCAACAAATCAGATAATTGTTTGGTGAAACAGGATCTAACTTTTGTTTTCTTTTTGAAGATGATACTATCCCATGAGCTTTCTTAAACCAGCACATTCAGGTTACATTGGGACGGTGCAGGATGTCTGCCTCAGGAGAGAACCAGGGGCTTGTTTGGGATAAAAATATCTTTAACTTTTGGATTAGTCTAATTCTTGTTGAATTAAGCAGTCTTTAGAACAAGATGATCAAACTGTAAATTACTGGTATGTTAAAAGGTGATTGTCCTGTTGTTACTTGACAAATAGACAATGAGTGTAACACAAAAAAAACAACAGTATTTCATGATGGTAGATATTAATTGAATTGAAGAACCAGGTTTGCTCCTAAATAGTAGTGAGTTCTAGAGATGTTGAAATAAGGCTCACAGATTGTAACACACAAATGACTTGGAAATGTGGATTAATTATAATATGCAAACAACAAAGGGAAACATATTTGCAAAATTTACATTTGATTCATCCAAGTTCTCCTAAGAACATTTGCATTGTCTTTGGCTCTTTTTCCAGGAAAACCAACCCATAGTGAGAATAAAAATATCAGGCACTTTTATATAACCACAAATATTTATTGAGCACAGTGTACACAACTTAATTTAAAAATCTAAATATAATGAGAAATATCTAGATATCTTCATTACTACAATGTAAATATAATAAATTACTAATAATGTCTAAATGTAGTTTCCTCCAATGAATTTTCTTCATTCCACGTTCCCAAGACCACCTTAACACAGTGAGTCTTTGCTTGAAAACTGTCCAGCTAATATTAATATCTGACTTGGTATCAGCTGGTGTTTGTTGCACTTGTTTACTGCAAAAGCCTGCATCAGTTCCACAATGACCAACAGGATCTTGGCACTAATCCTTTTTATGAAAATGAGTGCTCCTCTAAAGAAATCACAGATTAGTTGCAGAGGGACCCCAAACTGAATCCTGTCGCCCCTCGCAACGCTCCTACTACCCAAGGAGAGATATGTGGCAGTAATTCCCAAGCTGCCAGTTTCTCTGAAAGGGGCATTAACAGTGACACGTCGTTTGGAGGGGGCGGGGGTGAGGAGGGAGAGGACTTAACACTCCGCCGGAGACCGCTGCTCCCCGAAACGCCGGTGGCGGCGGGGAAAGACCAGCGGGTCTTTGGGGTTGAGTATTCATGTGCCCCTCCCTGGGGGGAACCCCCGCGGTCCTGGGCGTACAGCGCCAGGACTTTTTTTTTTTTTTTTTTTTGGTTGAAATGATTGTGCGCAGGTCCACTTTCTTTGGAGGAGCGCGGTGGTCAGCCCCCCAGATCTTATGAGGGGGGGGCACGATCCGCTACACTCTCCTTCTGGGCTGAACGCCCAGATTGAGCTGGACCTGACTGGGACCGAGTGGCCGATGGTCCCGGGGTCTGAGCGCAGGGGGGGAGCCTTTGCTCTAAAATGCCTCCTGATTTACAGACCCCCCCACGCTCAGATCCTGTAGCAGGTCAGCCTGATACGGCCGTAATACAGTCATAGTGTACAGCGCAGCACCAGCCTGACCCGCTGCTTGAAACGCCTTCCTCACCAGCGATGCATGGACGAACATGAACATGGCACGGCTTGGTGGGGAGGGTCGGTTTGCGGAGGGAGGAAGATGTCCCAGGAGAGAGGTAGCCCGCGAGCGCCTCTTCAACCTGGGGTATCGCCCCATAGCCCCGCGTCCCCGTCCCAACAACAGTTGAATATATCAACGTTGACGGGATGAAGACGCGGGTGACAACCTCGAGCAACTCCTCAAACGCCACATGAGGGCGGGAGGAGCGCTGCGAGGCAGAGGCGGCCAGGGAAGAGGCGTCATTGAGACGCTCGGGGGAAGCACCGATGTCAGATTCATCTGGCCAGAGCGCAAGGGACAGAGAGCCCTCTGATCCCGGCGTCTCAGCCAGTTCCACACACGACCCCCAGGATCTAAGCGGGGGAGCACCGCGCCCTGCGCGAGCCGAGCACATAAGACTTTTATGTGCTCGCACTCCCCCGCGTGTGCCTCCCCCAAACACTCATAACAGAAGTCATGATTATCCTCGTCAGAGAGCAACCTCTGACAAGGAGGCACACACCTCTTTCCACTATCCATAGTTTATTAGGCCCGAGCCAGCCAAAGTGGCAAGGGCCTATTGAAATCGCTAGAAGTGCGCGAAGCGCACTACACTAAGTGCGCAAAGCGCATTAAAACTAAGTCAATGATGAGCGCAAAGCGCTCATCATTGACCATTGCCATGCATATGAACCACTTTGAGGGTGAGAGGAAAAACGCCTAATTGGAATTGAAGGAATTCTTATTAGGCCCGAGCCCCACACTGGTGGCAAGGGCCTATTGAAATCGCTAGAAGTGCGCGAAGCGCACTACACTAAGTGCGCGAAGCGCATTAAAACTAAGTCAATGATGAGCGCGAAGCGCTCATCATTGACCATTGCCATGCATATGAATGGCCAGTGACGTGCACGTTCCGTGCACGTCACTTTGAGGGTGAGAGGAAAAACGCCTTATTGAAATCGTTGGAATTATTATTATTATTATTATTATTAGGCCCGAGCCAGCACAACTGGCAAGGGACTATTGTAATCATAAGCAGTGCGCGAAGCGCACTGCGTAACTAATCGACTCAATGGCGAGCGCGAAGCGCTCGTCATTGAGTATGCTGCACGTGCGTGGTGACGTGCACTATCCGGGCATATATATATGTGATATGGTAGGGACCCGGCATAATTGTAATTGCTATATATGTAGTGAAGGTCAATAGGTTAAAGGTCATTGAAGGGGTCAATGACGAGCGCGAAGCGCTCGTCGTTGACCCCGACCCCACGGATGCGTGGGGAACGACGAGCGCTTTCCGAAAATGCCAATATAGGCGTCGCCGCGGCGACGCCTATATTGTAATCGCTCCGTTTATTATTATTATTCTATATTATTATTTTTCTTTTTCTCGCCCCCATTCGATCGTTAATTACGACCCCTGAACGTTTTTAAAAAGTCACCAAAATTTGGCCAAAATTCAGGTCTGGCGAAAAATTTTTTTTAGTAATCTCACTTTTTTGGAATAATAAATGGGGGGGGTACAGCGACCTTGCAAAAATCAAATAACATTACGCCAATGGGACCTGGAAAAAAAAAATTTTGGCATAGAGTCGTAAAATTTGGTAGACATATTGGTCATGCAAAGACGAACTAAAAATATTATTACAGCGACGCCCCTACACAAACAGGAAGTCAGCAATCTTGGATAGAATTTTTGCTAAGCATGACTCAGCAGTTTTTTTACGTTTTTATTTTTCTATCTCCTCCTAGGGTTTTTAACTGACAAAGACAAAAATCGGCGAACATGATCTAGAGGGGTGGGGCTTTAAAAGTTATCCAAATTCTTCGTAGAATCTAAGCGGTTTCCGAGCAGCAGCGCGTCAAAGTTAAAGTTAAATTTTGCAATTTTTTGCAACGTCTAAGTTGTTATAACTCGCGTGTACGAAGTCTGATCCGGCTCAAATTTTAATCACTTATTCATGACCCGGCCTGAAAACATATACGTGAAAATGGTGCCTCTGGGCATTACAGCGCCCCCTAGAGATGCAAAAGAAAATCCCTATGGAACGGCAAAAAATTTAGTTTGTTGGAAATGTACGAAATTTGGCATGCATGTCCAAAATGGCAAAAGGATCAAAAAATTATCTTGGACCCATGCACAATTTTTAACGGTGTTGCCGTGGCAATGACCGAAAGACAAAAATTGGGTGCCTATGGAAAATCCAAAAATTTAGTTTGGCATAAATATACCAAATTTGGCATGTGCATTCCTTGGGTCACACTCAACAAAAAACTGTATTGCAGTACCATCGTGACTTTCACCTTCTTGTCATGGCAACACCGCAAAATTCATGAAAATGAATGGAAAAAGATACAAAACATGGGCAAAAAATTGACTTTTTTTGGCATAAATTCACCAAATTTTACACACATGTCCAGGATCAAAGGAGAAACAAAAAAGCCAATGGGACGACTGCCGTAACTTCAACCGTGTTTCCGTGGCAACGACTCAAACATCAACATGTTTGAAAAAATATTCTAATTTGTTATAACTTGCACAATTTCTTTTTATTTGATCTAATATTGTAAGGATTTACTCCCTACAGATGCGTGAACAGATCTCACTGAAAAAAATTGGAAGGTCTGAAAATTTTTACCCATACGTTTTTTTAAGTCGACACGAAAAATCACCTATTAAAAACATTGGGTATTGGTCTATCAAAAATTTTAGTTTTTTGGAATTTTATGAAATTTGGCACATTTGTTCATTATGGCATAAGGATTGAGGAAAACTTTTCATACATGCCGTGTTTTCAAATATGTGGTTGTAGCGGTCCGCCAAATTTGCTAAATTCACCTATATAGGCGACTATGAGCTTCACAGACAGACAGAGCATTTGGCAGGATTGTTCAACAACATCAACAGAGATGGCAACACGGCTCGACCTCGGCACCAGCGCCGGGTCGCGATGGCGACTTCGGCAGCAGTGCAGGGTCGTGACTTCGGCTCCAATGCTGGACGGCGAGGTCCGATCATTAAATTTTGCATGTACATCCCTTGTGTCACTCTAAACAAAAAAGTCTATTGGAACCCTGTCCAATCTTTGACCCTGTTGTCATGGCAAAACCACAAATTTTGATAAAATAAAAATAGAAAAAAAAGATACGACACATGGAACAAAAGTGTACTGTTTTTAACAGAATTTGCTAAAATTTGGTACACATGTCCAGGAGCCTACAACAAACAAAAAAGCCAACGGGACCCATATCCTCACTTCTATCCTGTTTCCCTCACAAAAATTCTAATATTTACATGTAAAAAAAACCCCAAAACATTAATTTGCTATAACTTACACATATTTTTACAATTTTGCCATATATTGAAAGCATTTATTCTCAGCAGATGCCTAAACAGATCTAACTTTAAAAAGTTGGACTTGGACTTTTGCACCATGGACAGGGCGCAGTGGCTCAGGTGTAAATAGGCTGTTGTGTCATGGGATTTAACTATAGGAACAACACTGACCCAAAATTCACCCACTTTAACATCCCTGTGTTGTGCATTAAACTATCTTTTTTTTTTAATTTTGTTTCTTTTCTTTCTTTTAATAGCTTTTATTTCCTTGTAGGCCAGCTTAACCTAAACTAATATCTTATTTTTTAGAAGGATCCATTAATCAATTATTTTTATTTATATTTGCAAAAAAAAGGCAAATCAATGCATATATCTTTAAAGCATGTTTACTTTTTTCAAACCAAAATTACATGCATCATGAAGTAGCAAGCATTTTAAACAATTTAAAATATATCTCTGAAATAACTTTGAAAATGGCCAGGCAGTTAAATAAAATATCAATCACACAAATACACTTTGGCAGCACTGTAGACCCCTCTTTCCTCACTGAACAAATAGTGAAGGTTTTGTGGGTTTTCCAAAATTCTTGGTGTCATCTCTTGCCTTGTTTATGACCTTTTTGTTTTGGCTCCTAAATTGTGCCTTTAGAGCCAATAAGTGACAGTAAACCTGTGATCTCCCTCTCAGCACCGTAATTGTTTAAACCATATAAAACTACATTAATGAGTTACACTTGGAAGACATATCATTGCACATAATGTCTATGAATAACTAGTGTGTGTGTGTGTATGTATATATATATATATATATATATATATATATATATATATATATATATATATATATATATATATATATATAAAAATAGGTGGTATATATATAGAGGTGGTCTCGCGGTAATCTACCGCGAGACGTGGAAGACAGCGCCGGTACAGCTGCTTGTCAACTCTCTGGATCCGTTCCCACTATTGTGGCCATGTCTACAGACTCCCGAAGACAAACAAGGATTTTATCACGGACTTCACAGCATTCCTCACACATCTCTCCATACTCTCATCCAATATAATATTATTGGGGGACTTCAATATTCACATGGACATTTCCAATAACACTCTCACTAAAGACTTCACATCCTGTTTGGACAGTTTTGACTTTCAGAAATTTGTCAACTTTCCCACACACACAAAACGACATATTCTGGATCTCATCTGCTGCTCTTGCATTACACCTACTGACTGTAAAGCAAACTACCTCCCATTATCTGATCACTAACTTCTCTCATTCAATGTCAATCTGTCGCTATGCAAATCCAAACCCCCACGCACTATTAGTTTCCGCAGAATCAAGGACATTGACCTGGACAATCTATCCCTTCACATCAACAACCTCCCCAGTACAGACAACCTTCATTCCCCTGAACAATTACTCTCACATTACAATACACACCTCCATAGCATCCTAAACAATCTTGCTCCACTCAAAACCAGATCTGTGTCATTCACTCACTCCGCACCCTGGTTCACTCCCACAGTCAGACAGTTAAAAGCAAAAGGTCGTCAACTGGAAAGACTCTATAGAAAAACTGGACTTGCTGTGCACAAGGACATGTACTCAACCCATATTCTCCACTACAAAGACTGCATTTCCAAAGCCAAATCCACACACTACTCCGGTTTAATTATCTCTAATCAAGGAAACTCCAAGGCCCTTTTCTCACTCATCAGTAACATCTCAAAGCCTCCTGACACACTTCCCCCTCACCTCTACTCCTCAGATTAATGTAATACCCTGGCGTCATTTTTCACATCTAAAATCCAGCACATTCACCATCAACTCACACCCCCTTCTGCTCCTTGCTCACCTGTCTCTATTCCATCTACCTCTATCCATTCATTTACTTCATTCTCCTTCCCTCTGTCAACCAAATTACAACTCTAATTAAAAAATCCAAATCCTCCTCCTGCAAATTAGACCCACTCTCTACTGTCCTTGTCAAAGCCACACTCCCGTCTTTGTCCCCTCTCATCACTAACATTATTCACGCCTCCCTCTCCTCTGGAACTGCCCCCTCCCCTCTTAAAACTGCCGCTGTCACACCCATACTCAAAAAACCTGGCTCAGATCACACAGACCTCAATAACTTCCGTCCTATCTCCAATCTTACTTACATTTCCAAAATTCTAGAAAAAACTGTTGCCGCTCAACTTCATACCCACTTATCTTCTAATAATCTTTATGAACAAGTCCAGTCTGGCTTCCGTCCCCTCCATAGCACCGAAACTGCCCTCATTAAAATAACAAATGACCTTCTCCTCTCCGCTGACTCCGGTTCACTCTCCATCCTCCTCCTGCTCGATCTGACTGCAGCTTTTGACACCATCTCACACTCCATCCTTCTCCACAGATTCTCCTCTATTGTCATCACAGACACAGCCCTCACTTGGTTCCACTCCTACCTCTCAGACCGCACTCAGTTCATCCAGCTCAAATCCTTCACCTCCCACCCTGTCCCCGTCACCACAGGTGTGCCCCAGGGCTCAGTACTGGGGCCCCTGCTGTTCATTATCTACCTGCTCCCCCTTGGTCACATCTTCTAAAAACATAACATTCACTTTCACTGCTACGCGGATGACACCCAGCTCTACCTTTCAAGCAAACCAAATTCCACACTCCCACCCTCTTCCCTGATAAATTGCCTCTGTGAAATAAAACCCTGGTTCACCACAAACTTCCTTAAATTAAACAGCAATAAAACTGAACTGCTCCTAATCTGCACCAAATCCACACTTAATAAAATCACTAACTTCTCCATTCCATTTGAAAACTCTGACATCACCCCCTCCCCACAGGTAAAGAGTCTGGGTGTCATCCTCGACAGCACACTCTCCTTCACTTCCCACATCAACAATGTCACCCGCTCTGCCTACTTCCATCTCCGAAACATCCAGCGACTGCGCCCCTCCCTCACCCCGCCCTCTACTGCCGTCCTTGTGCACAGCCTCGTCACCTCCCGCCTGGATTACTGTAACTCTCTTCTGTTTGGTCTCCCTCAAAAAACGCTCCATAAACTTCAACTGGTCCAGAACTCAGCCGCCCGCATCATCACACGGACCCCCTCCACCAATCACATCACACCCGTCCTGCAACAGCTCCACTGGCTCCCATCACATACCCCATCAGCTATAAAATACTGCTTCTAACATTCAAATCCATCCACAACCTCGCCCCTCCATATCTCTCTGAGCTCCTCCACATCTCCACACCCGCCCGCTCCCTCCGCTACTCCTCCTCTCTACAGCTCTCAGTACCTCCTGCCCGTCTCGTCACCATGGTGTGTAGAGCTTTCAGCCGCTCTGCTCCCCAGCTCTGGAACTCTCTCCCCCCTGACCTCCGCAACACAGACTCACTCCCACACTTCATGACCAAACTCAAAACTCATCTGTTCAGACTAGCCTACTCACTCTCACCATAACTGCACTGACCTGTTTATGTATTCTATAGTGGTTTTTAATGTTGTTCTTAATTGTTGTTTTTGAGCATTTTAAATGATTATATGTCCTATTGTGTTTTTATGTATGTTGTAAGGCGACCTTGAGTGTCTAGAAAGGTGCATTATAAATAAAATGTATTATACACATATATATATATATATATATACACACGTGTGTATATATGTATATACATATATATATATACATATATATACATTATTATAATGAAGTAAATTTAAATTTCAGAGGGGAAAGAAACACTAAGGTCTGAAAAAGAATATTTAAATGATAATGCATTACTGTCTAGACAACTGCAAAAAGACTTAATTATTAGTAAATCTACACCGTTTTTACAAGTTGATCTAGTACCATTATTGATTATTATTGTTAACTGTGTAACAGGGAAAAAAATAACCACACAACAGTTTACCTAAAACATTAATTTATTTATGTAAAACACTGCATAATTAACTCAAAATATATAATTTTGTTTATTATTCAGCATATGTTTAAATACATACATTAATTTTTTTAAATATAATTTTTCTAAAAAAGATTAGACATCAAACATTTTCAGGTGGATTGTGTTCACTTACAATGTTTTGTGACTATATAAACATTACATTTGCTCAATGAAAATATAGAAACTACATAGTAAAGCTAGGTTTTAAAGACATGATATTAAACAGTTCCATCATATATACTACTTTTTAAATGGTAGTTTTTATTTAACACATTAGTAAAGTGTTAAAAAGTAATGTATTAAAATATTTGAAATTAATTCAAAAATTATTTAAAAAAAAAAGTATTCTTATTTTTCTTATTCTTGTTGTCCTTATTACTATGATTATTATCATTATTATTATTTTTATTCTTATTATTGTGCTGTTATTCTTATTATTGTTAAATCCTAAAATAACTAGTCCTTGAGCAAGCACTTGGCAACAGTGGAAAGGAAAAACTCCCTTTAACGGAAGAAACCTTTGACAGACCCAGGCTCAAGGAAAATGGTTGTCTGTCTCAACCAGAGGGGGAGGGGACACACACACACACACACGCACACACACCAGAGAGTGTGAGAGAGAGACACACACACCAGAGAGAGAGAGAGAGTGAGTGAGACACACACGCACGCACACACACAAGAGAGAGAGAGACACACACACACACACAGAGAGAGAGAGACACACACACACCAGAGAGAGAGTGAGTGAGACACACACGCACACACACCAGAGAGAGAGAGAGACACACACAGACACACACACACACACACATCAGAGGGAGAGAGACAGAGACAGACAGAGAGAGAAATGTACATATCCAATAAGAGAATAACAATGTCTATATTCCACTGGACTTTTTGGGCTGATGGACTAGGGAGACAGCCACACTTCAAAAGGTACTCTGACAAAGAAAGCAAAGATAGTTAATACAATGAACAAACCCTACAGGATGTGTGCACTCATACCTGTAAGTAAAAAATTATTAATACATACAATAGAGTCAAATGTGTACACACAAAATAAACCCCGCCTCACAAACTATATATTCTAAATAATCACAAGCAACCAAAGCAACACATTATAACCACAAACTATAGCTAGAAACCAGCCTTACTTTTGTCAAAACTAACCCAACCACAATACAACTTTATGAGAAAAAATGCACTGACCAAAAATCATAGCCACAAACTAGGCTAACCACAAACAAGGTCACAAACTAGTTGAGATGCAAACCATAACCACAATGAGACATACCACAAATTATAGCCACACACTAGCCTAACCACACTATAGTCATAACCTATCCTAACAACAAACTGTCACCATAAGCTAGTTACCTCAAATCTAATTAATAGTTTGGATACCAGTGTTTTACTGTTATTACTAACCTAATACCACAAACTTTAATTTTTAATGTTGTTCAATGTCCTTAAGTATTTAACAACATACACCAGGGCCAACCCTAGAACCAAACAATACTATAACAGGATTAAGATATAAGTACAACAAAGCTGATGAAGATTAAACACAGAACAGTAAAGCCATATCATAACCAAACCCCAAGTCAGATCTGTATCACTCGTAAACACTGACAAAACCTGGAAAAAACCTTAAGCCAGTCAAAATACAAGTCAAAACAGAGACTAAACTCAAACTCAAAACAACTAGGACCACACCTATAATTAAATAAAGATCAGCCTAGACCTTCAACCTAGATTTAACAAACTAAACAATGGCATAATCAAGACTAAACACATATTTGACACGTACTACATGGGACTAACACAGCGCCAAAGAAACAATTGAAAAGTACTACGCTGCCAGATTAAGACTGAGAAGGGAATGAAAACTAGACCAAAAGAGGTCAGGAATGAATCTGCACCAAAATTCATTCAAAACCAAACCAAGACTAAATCATAAGTCACTGCAATATCAAACCCAAAACTTAAAGAGTACAACAGGAAAGGAACAAGCATGGAGCTACCTCTGGGCATAACCAGGACCTAATATCCAAGCACAAAAATTTCAAAGTTTGTCTTACTATAGCCACAAATTAGCCTTACTACAAAACACAGACACATAAAAACTAATCACAAACCACAGAAACACACTGGCCTAACCACAACTCAGCCACAAACTTATCTAATCAAAAACCTAGCCACAAACTAGCCTTTTCACTAACTTTTACCAACACTAGCAGAAGATACAGCTGCAAAACAGCTAAACCACTAACTTTAGCCACAAACTAACTTACTTATAAATGATATCCGCAGACAAGCCAAACACTTGTCAAACCACAAACCGCAGCTGGAAATCAGCATTACAATTAACAAGAACTAGCCCAACCACAAACTAGTCTTACTACATACCATAGCCACAAATCAACATAACCACTTATGTAAGCAAAAAGTAATAGTAAGAACAAAACCTAAACAGAACCTAACCACAAACCACAGTAACAAACTACTAGCTTACAAACTAGTGTAATCACAAGCCAGTCACAAAAAACCCTTACCACTTGAACTATAAACTATCTTAACCACAAACTCACAAACTAGCTTACCCACAACCTATAGCCAAAAACCAGTCTTCAACCACAAACCAGTGTTACCATGACATTTAGCCATACCAGCCTTAGCACACACACATAAAAAGTCAAACGGGTTACAAAACATACAGCTTAAAAATGACCATACAAGAGGCTTCCCCCAAAGCACCTCCAACCCAACAGGCAAACACACAGGTAAACAAGATGTGATGGATGGGCCAGCCACCACTAAAACACAGTTGTCAATTAACAGTAGATAGAATAGATAAAATTGTTTAACAGTTCCTCTTGAAACAAACAAGTGACATATTAGAGAATAAATTATACCTAAATAAATCCTTTACCATTCAAGGATAGTCAAATAAATAAATAAATACATACATAAATAAATATTTGTGTCTAAAATAGTTAAAATATGAATAAATACAGTTTTACAAAACTGGCTTTTACAAATTCATATGCTGGTAGAAACAATTTTTTTGTTTAATTACAAGTAAACTTCTCATCCACCCAACCAACCCAAGCCTTCTCCCTGGAAGGAGAAGTTACAGCTGGTCACAATGGAGAAACAATTATCCACCCAACCAACCCAAGCCTTCTCCCTGGAAGGAGAAGTTACAGCTGGTCACAATGGAGACACAATTATCCACCCAACCAACCCAAGCCTTCTCCCTGGAAGGAGAAGTTACAGCTGGTCACAATGGAGAAACAATTTTCCACCCAACCAACCCAAGCCTTCTCCCTGGAAGGAGAAGTTACAGCTGGTCACAATGGAACAAAGAAGTTACAAATGTAAAATAAATAGTTCATGAACTTAAAAAGATATGAGCTAATAAATACATCATAAATGTTATGTACATAATTACAAGAAACATTAAAAACACAATAAATAGTAATAAATATGAATAATAAATAGTTTAAAATACATAAAAGCTAATAAATAGTTCAGAAAAATGACTGATGTTAAACTCAGGTCACAGGCTGTGAAGGCTGGGAGGTGGCTGACTGGAGTTGGAATTTGTCACGAGAAGTTGAGAGGCAGCAACAAGGAGCACCTGAGCACGAGAGGAAGTAGGTAAGTGCCAAAATTCACAAGGTAAGTAATATCTTGACAGAAGAAAACAGGAGAACTACCGCATGAGAAGGACTAATCTGGCTGATAAGTGGAGCGAGATCCAGGCATTTTTCAGCGAACTGAAGAGAAGACTGGGATCAGTTGTGCCTCATCTGCTGCAGGAGAAGCCAGCCACACCCCCTGCCACACACAAGCTCTGTACAAAGAAAAACAAATACATCCACCCAACCAACCCAAGCCTTCTCCCTGGAAGGAGAAGTTACAGCTGGTCACAATGGAGACACAATTATCCACCCAACCAACCCAAGCCTTCTCCCTGGAAGGAGAAGTTACAGCTGGTCACAATGGAGAAACAATTTTCCACCCAACCAACCCAAGCCTTCTCCCTGGAAGGAGAAGTTACAGCTGGTCACAATGGAACAAAGAAGTTACAAATGTAAAATAAATAGTTCATGAACTTAAAAAGATATGAGCTAATAAATACATCATAAATGTTATGTACATAATTACAAGAAACATTAAAAACACAATAAATAGTAATAAATATGAATAATAAATAGTTTAAAATACATAAAAGCTAATAAATAGTTCAGAAAAATGACTGATGTTAAACTCAGGTCACAGGCTGTGAAGGCTGGGAGGTGGCTGACTGGAGTTGGAATTTGTCACGAGAAGTTGAGAGGCAGCAACAAGGAGCACCTGAGCACGAGAGGAAGTAGGTAAGTGCCAAAATTCACAAGGTAAGTAATATCTTGACAGAAGAAAACAGGAGAACTACCGCATGAGAAGGACTAATCTGGCTGATAAGTGGAGCGAGATCCAGGCATTTTTCAGCGAACTGAAGAGAAGACTGGGATCAGTTGTGCCTCATCTGCTGCAGGAGAAGCCAGCCACACCCCCTGCCACACACAAGCTCTGTACAAAGAAAAACAAATACATCCACCCAACCAACCCAAGCCTTCTCCCTGGAAGGAGAAGTTACAGCTGGTCACAATGGAGAAACAATTATCCACCCAACCAACCCAAGCCTTCTCCCTGGAAGGAGAAGTTACAGCTGGTCACAATGGAGAAACAATTATCCACCCAACCAACCCAAGCCTTCTCCCTGGAAGGAGAAGTTACAGCTGGTCACAATGGAGAAACAATTATCCACCCAACCAACCCAAGCCTTCTCCCTGGAAGGAGAAGTTACAGCTGGTCACAATGGAGAAACAATTTTCCACCCAACCAACCCAAGCCTTCTCCCTGGAAGGAGAAGTTACAGCTGGTCACAATGGAACAAAGAAGTTACAAATGTAAAATAAATAGTTCATGAACTTAAAAAGATATGAGCTAATAAATACATCATAAATGTTATGTACATAATTACAAGAAACATTAAAAACACAATAAATAGTAATAAATATGAATAATAAATAGTTTAAAATACATAAAAGCTAATAAATAGTTCAGAAAAATGACTGATGTTAAACTCAGGTCACAGGCTGTGAAGGCTGGGAGGTGGCTGACTGGAGTTGGAATTTGTCACGAGAAGTTGAGAGGCAGCAACAAGGAGCACCTGAGCACGAGAGGAAGTAGGTAAGTGCCAAAATTCACAAGGTAAGTAATATATTGACAGAAGAAAACAGGAGTACTACCACATGAGAAGGAGTAATCTGGCTGATAAGTGGTGCGAGATCCAGGCATTTTTCAGCGAACTGAAGAGAAGACTGGGATCAGTTGTGCCTCATCTGCTGCAGGAGAAGCCAGCCACGCCCCCTGCCACACACAAGCTCTGTACAAAGAAAAACAAATACATCCACCCAACCAACCCAAGCCTTCTCCCTGGAAGGAGAAGTTACAGCTGGTCACAATGGAGAAACAATTATCCACCCAACCAACCCAAGCCTTCTCCCTGGAAGGAGAAGTTACAGCTGGTCACAATGGAGAAACAATTTTCCACCCAACCAACCCAAGCCTTCTCCCTGGAAGGAGAAGTTACAGCTGGTCACAATGGAGAAACAATTATCCACCCAACCAACCCAAGCCTTCTCCCTGGAAGGAGAAGTTACAGCTGGTCACAATGGAGAAACAATTATCCACCCAACCAACCCAAGCCTTCTCTGGAAGGAGAAGTTACAGCTGGTCACAATGGAACAACAGAGTTATAAATATAGAATAAATAGATCAATAAGTTAAATATATTGTAAAAAACACATAATTTTTTACACAATTACTAAAGTCATTAAAAACATGAATAAATAGTAATAAATAGTAATACATATGTAATAAATAGTTTGATAAATAGAAGGTAATAAATAGTTCAGAAAAATGTTATTATTAAATGAGCAAATGACAGAAAATACAGTAATGTTCAATAAATAGTTAATATGTAATTATATCAGGTCAGTTATTGGTTAGTCAGTTGATCCTCTGGTACATGAAACCCTAACTATCTTCTGGAGCGTGCCGGGCTCGAGGCGAATTAAAAGCTGAACGTCAGAGGCCATATGATAAGGCCCTGAACTGCTTGCCCCCAACAGAGACTAGGTCTCCACCCAGGATTACTCCGAAAATAAAAATGCAAAATAAAAATGAGTGAACCGAAGGAAGGAAGAGGAACTCAATCCAGCTGGCCCACTCCCTATTCTAACCAGAAGGATCAAATAAGACCACATACACTCACTTGTGGTCAGTTTCTACACATCTGAGTTTAAAAGAACACACAAGCCCTTCATGGTCACTAAAGTATGTTGGCACCACTACTGATTGTACGTCAAATCTAGCAGTTTTGACATACAAATGATCAATTAATGTGCCTTTCTCAGTAGTGGGAGATGTAACATATTGAGCATAACCCTTTTGCATCATAAATGTGCTTACTGTTGAAGATTTCAGTATATCATTGTTAAGATCTCCCACCACTGCAACAGAGTCACTTTGGAGTTCAAGCCAATTGAGTAACTTTTCTAAATTTTGTCTAAAAAGAGACATGGGATAGGATGGTGGGCGATAAATAACTGCTACAAATAAATTATATAATAGACAGTTATAAACTAAACATTCCAAATTGATGTCTGGTACTGGGATTGTAACAACTACATTGTCTGGACAGTACAACCCAACTCCGCCATGTTGTTGGCCTTGCAATGAAATCAGAGCTGGATGGCTGCTGCTCTGATATGACAAACTTCTGGGACGACTGTGAAACGTAAAACCTTCAATTTGGACAGTTTGAAAGGACACTTCTGCAGTTAACCATGTCTCAGCAACAGCAATACAGTTAGGCTTGAAATGCTGTGCACACAATGCCAAATCTGAAACGTGTCTAGCTAAACCTTGCACATTCATAAAAAACATTGTTACAGTCTGTGTATTGTTTAGGTGTGTCAACATATTTTGCACCAAGAAGGGAGGCATGTTCTGTATCGCATACCTAATATTGTCGTTGCAGTAAATGGCCTTTTGATTAAAGTCCTGAATAACTAGACCTTCTAAACTTTTGACACGACTTAAGGCCACATACGCTTGACCTGCAGCAAAAACTTTTTGAAGGGACACCACAGCTTTGTCTACTGTTATTCCCTGTACTTTGTGGACTGTACAGGCCCAGGCTAGTTTGAGTGGAAACTGGCGACGCTTTTCACCTCTCTTGTTGGCTTGCTCTTCCTCGTTCTATGCGGGTGGAACCTGTCAGGCCTGCTGGGGTGTGTTTGCGCTTCCTTCTTTGTGCACCAACTTTATCATCATCAAATATGACATATATTGCTTCAGGAAGCCCCTTTCTCTCTGGATATTCTATGTGTGTAACTGTGCCACACACCCCATTAACTAGACCATCAGCAACATCTAAATTTTTGCAAAGCATTACCCGAGCATTGATGCCAATTGGAAGGGATTCTAACAAAGTAGTATGTTGTGTTTTACTGAGCTGGCCTTCCACCTCTTTTAATTTCCCTGTCTTCTTATCGAAACCAAAGTCTTCAGCACAAATCTCAATATATTCCGGACATACATTTTTGAGCTGCTCTAGATTATGTGCAAAAACCTGCTGATTTGTTGGGAAAATGTGTAGCTCGGAAGACTCTTCTCCAGTTTCACATTGTTTTAATGTTTCTATATCACTTTTAAGCATTGGTGTCCCTTTGGGTCGTGTTCGTAACCGGTTCAATAATTGTGCAAAAGTGTCATCTTTTTGTCGGACTACAGTTTTTAATTCTGCAACCTTGAATAAATTTGTCCAGAAGTTAACACCTATTTGATCTATATGCAGGGCTTTACCTTTGACTGGGGATAACTGATAGAAATCTCCAACAGCAATAATGCTTACATTTCCAAATGGGGAAAAGTCACCTGTTTGTTTAATCTGCCGCAATCTACCATGAATATAAGCCAGTAATTTGTGAGAAACCATGGAAATTTCATCAATTATGAGAATTTGGAGATCAGTGTATTTAGCACGCAATGAATTTAGCTTCTCCTCCCCCAGGGGCGTATAGGGGAGGCGAATATCTTTTCCAATGCTAAGTGTTGTGTGGATTGTAGCAGCCTGCAAGTTATAAGCTGCTATCCCTGTAGGTGCAGTAAGTAAAACACTGACATTATCAGGATGGCGGCAAGTAGGTGTCAGTAACCGAACTGCCTCATACTGAATAGCTTTAATCAGGTGACTTTTCCCAGTACCTGCACCACCAGTTAAGAACACATGTAATGGCTCTGGGTTTTTCCCTGCTACTTTCTCTAAACACCATTGGCGTATTTTGTAGAAAATGGCCAGCTGTTGCTCATTTAAAGATCTAATTAAAATCAGACCTTCACTGCGACACATATTATTTGTCTTCTCTAAGTGACAAATATCCTCACTTCTTATGGCCAAATCCGGAATATTAGGCACTTGCTCATGCTCAGACTGATCTTCCTTTTGTCTTGCTCTGACCTCCTCTTTTGACTCCAGTCGGTCAACCTCTTGCTCTGGGCAAAGCAAGCACCATGCATCTTGCAAGATTTCGTCACAATCAACTTTTTCTTGGATCTCATCCAAGTCTTGTGCTTCAACTTCAAATCTACATCTATTTGAATTAACAACTGACTTGACTGAATGTACTGATCCATTACCAAAGCACACAAAGCCATTTTTATAAAACTGTTTAAATGTAGAATATTCGAATGGTTTAAGATCTTCATCAACACGATAGGGTAAAAATAACTGCATGATGCTTTGAAAGTACAATTCCGGATTATTTGTCTCTGAAAATCGTGCATATCGAACAACAGCTGGTTGTGTTCGCGTTCGTTTTGTAATGGCGCCTAAAGAATTTTGTAGATCAATAGGTTTCTGGCATTTCTCATTTTTAGTGACAACACGGTATTCAGAAGCAAACGTGGCCATACACATGTCGTTAAATGTATTGTTTGCTGGTCTGCTCTTGTATCGGTCAACAATACTGGTCATCCACATGTCATCTGATGTTGTTGTTTGTGTCAGTTCACTGATGGGTCTGCTTAATTTAATTATGTTGTCACCTGTTGGCACAAACACCACTTTTCTTGAGCACTCTTTTAAATGCATGTTTGTTAACCGATACACAGCTTCCTGAGCAGAAACATCGCGATTGTGGAGGTAAATGCTGCCTATTTTCTTCATTGCCTCTTGAGCACTTAAATTACCTTTGGAGGCCTCTTTTTGAGCATTGCCAAGCAACAAGCCCATTTCTTTCTCTGCCTTTGAAATATACGAAATAATATAAACAATGCATGCCCATGCGTCAACAACAAACTGTATATCCATGTTTGCATTCCAGCATTTCAGTAAATGTTTGTTGTATTGATTAATCCAAACTTCATTAACCTCCCTTTTTAAAACAATGTGGGTATGTCCTCCCAAACGCTTGTACGCTCGCTCAAACGTGCCCTGAGTTATTCCTAGTAAGGCAAACAAACTCTCAACACTATCACAGGGGTTACTCTCATCTTTAAGTGCCTCTTTAATGGCAGTCATTATTTCAACTGCCTGCTCTTTAGTCATTAGATTGGGTTGGACACTTAGGCAAGTGCACTTTGAATCTTTAATCTTATCAACACATTTAGGGCATTTTGGCTTAGGTTCTATTTTCTTAATGAATGTGCGCATTGATGCTGGACGAGGGAAATTGAAACGGCAAACTGTTTTGTTCTTTTTGCAAGTTTTGGAATGCCGCTTTGAATGCTGCTGAACAGAAGAAACAATGTCCAATAATTCATTATCCTGTTTGGGTAGCTCACATGTAACATATTTATCAATAAATGCAACCACCTCTTCATCCTTGTTTTCATCAATTTTTGGAGCATTCTCTATCCAAAACAAACAATGAACATGTGGTGAGCCCCGTTGTTGGAATTCCACTCTATAGAAGTAGTCTACTATTTTTCCAATTGGCTGTAATGGAGACATAAGAACTTCCCTCAGAAAACAGTGCCAGCGAAAATCAAACATCCGCGCTGCAGTTACAGGATTGCACCTTAAAAGATCACATCTTTCTGCCCATTCTAAATCAGCTAGTGTTTGTGTTCTCCCCTCCTGTCCCAAAATTGTATTGAGGAGATTTTGCCATCTTAAATCAGCTGAACTAAACGAGCAGAACCACGTAGGTATGCCAAGCTGACGAACTGTTGCTATGAGGTCCTTCTGAGCAGTCTGCCAAAAAGCTGGAGTACCTCTTATAGGATTCAGAAAGCGGTACCCATCATCAAACTCCAGTAATTCTTTTAGAGTTTCAGAGTGGTGTTGAGCACTTTGAAGTCTAGGACCTGAATGTCCTTTTCTCAAAGCAATTGAGACATTGGACACAACCTGTTCAACTTCAGACATGTACTGGGCATAGAAAATGTACTCAACATTTTGTGCGAATCTGCCATCAGCATGTAAAATTCTGTTATTGAAATATCGAGACAAGGTTATGCGGTTTGGTCTCACAGTATGAAAGGTATTGCGGCCTTGAGGGAACAACACTGGGAAGCTTTTGGCTTCATTATCATGATCAGATAACAACTTAACTGGATTGTTTCCTTCAGCAGGAGCAAGGTTCACTATATCACCAAAATACTGATCAAGTGCTTCTTGACCAATGTCCACAGGCATAAGACATGTGTCCTGGAACATGCAATGTTGCTGTCTATCATGCAGAAGCTCATCTTCTACATCTTCTACAGGTGCTTCAGCATCATTAACATTACTATGAGTGTCCTTGAGTTTATCCTCATCTTGTTCTCTGCAAAACTCATTTATCCACTCTTCATTAAATTTGATATTTTTATAATGTTCATTGTTTAATTTCAGGTACTGCAACGCCTGTTTTACATGCATTGTGTCTACAAACTGATACTCGTAATGCCCTTTATATGTAAGTTTCCGTTTAAGTTTGACACGCAACAAAGATCCTTCCATATCAGAACGGGGTAACAAATTAGATGTTTGTTCAATATTTGCCGGAACGCAGGTTACAGGTCCATGAACACCATTTTGGCCACCTTTTGGCAAGGCTACCATTTTCATGAATGGTATATGCAACGCAATTAAATGTTTTTCTAAACTATTAAGACATTCAAGTTCTGGTGGAACAGGATCTACTTCCAGATTATTAGTAGCACATTCAGGTGGCATTTGGCCTTTGCTTATTTTATAGTGGCAAGTGTAACAAATCCAGAGTTTACCTCTGGCTGTATCCAACACGGGGCAAGGTTCTTGACAATTCCCACTGCATTTATGCAAATATGTTTCAGCTATGCATTGATCTGCAACTTTTGCTACTTTCTGCTCTTTATGATAAATATCTTTATTACAGTTTAGGACCTGGTGTCTAAACAACAATCTGTTACACACACAACAAATAAAGCGTGGGCCATCTTTAACTTTATTCAAAAACTGCTCCATAACAATGTCAAAATGCTGTGCCTTTGACTTTGCTTGCTCCCTCTTCCTTTTAATGTTGCCCTTAATATGTCTTTTATGTGCAGGGTTATCGTGATATTTCGTTCGACTCAAGCTTTTTACATTTTGTTTGTGTGCAATATTTTTCCTATATTTTCTTTTACTTAATGCTTTCACGTTTTCTTTAAATATTTTGTTTGACTCATATTTTTTCACACTTGATGTCTTAAGTTTTTCCCTGTGCAGGACATTGTGATGATATTTTTGTATACTTAACTGCTTAAGTTTTTCCCTGTACAGGACATTGTGATGATATCTTTGTTTATTTAACTGCTTAACTTTTTTCCTTTGCAGGACATTGTCACGATATTTTTGTATACTTAACTGCTTAGCTTTTTCCCTATGCAGGACATTGTCACGATATTTTTGTATACTTAACTGCTTAGCTTTTTCCCTATGCAGGACACTGTCACAATATTTTTGTATACTTAACTTCTTAACCTTTTCTCTTTTCAGGACACTGTCCTTGTATTTGACCAAACTTAATGCTTTCACTTTTTCTCGGTGCGTTACATCTTTTTGGTATTTCTCTAGGGAGATTAATTTGAGTTTCTCTCTGTATAATAAATTTGTTTGGTAATTTTGTTTGTTTATTGCTTTCTTTTTCTCCCTGTGTAACACATTTTTCAAGTATTTAGTTGTTTGGGACTTCTTAACTCTATTCATGTAGATCGCATCATTGTAATATTTGTTTATTTTTTGGCATTGTTTTCTCTTTTTCATATACTTTGAAGTTTGTGAGTGTACATTTACGCACTGATCAAGTAAAATATTAGGATTAGCATTTGATTTTGATCTTAAGTTATACACTTGTAAATTACTTTTCGAAACTTTGCAGAAACCACAGCAACTCTGAACGCCAGGCTGCATAACACAAGTAACAACTTCATAGTGAGTGTTATTACAGTTTTCTAAATAAATGGCATGGCTTGATAAAAGCTTGCTGTTACAACTGCATTTGAGCCAGTGGCCATTACAAAATGTATATATATCTACTCCTAAATAATCAGCTGTAGCTTGTATTTCTACCTCTGTGGCCCAACTGTTAAGTTTTTGCATGTTAGAGGTTTTAATATAATCCTGAACTGAGGTATATCCACGTCGCAAGTTGTTTTGGTACATATCAGCATTTTTTTCTAACTGTTTAACCACAGCTAGTCTTATTTTGCGATGATACTTTTGGGTGCCACTCACAACTTGGGAGATGGCCCTGAAAAAACAGTTCCCATCAGCCACTATGCTATAATTTAGGCATGGCACGCCTAATATGGGAACAGTTGTAGTATCTGTTACATGTACCTTTTCATATTCTATATTTAAGTGTTTGCACAGAGCCTTGGAAACACTGTCATTAAGTGGATTAAAAAACATTTTAGTGATCTTTTCAACACCAACGTATTGAACATCTGGACTGCTTAGATCATACTCTTTCATTTTCTTTAGTTTGTGTGTGCCCATGTGAGTTGGGGAGTTTGCCTCAGCCTCTTCAGACCTCAAACGTTTAAAATGTTTTACAACCGAACCTCTACTCAACTGACCACTACACAAACGCACATTAACACCATTGATTTCAAACGTTTTTTCTACACCCCCAAATCCTGCTGCTAAACAACAAAAGTGATTATATAAATCACTAATACTATTAAAATAAACAACAACACTTTTACCACCTTCTTGTACCATACCTATAGCACTACGGGAATGCGAATCAACAACAGCAAAACGGCCATTATCACAAACAATTGCACAAGAATTGCCACACAAAGTAAAGAGACATGTATTGTACCGTGCCAACAACCTTTCCAGCCCACTCTCCAGTGTAACAATCACACCTGCATCAATAAACTCACCATCAACCACATTTACGTCACCACTAACGCAGTCACCAAACTGAAACTCAAATTTCTGCCCATCAATATTAGCTTCCGTGGGTAAATCAGGAACTGACAAAAGTTCATATCCACCTCTAATCCGATTACCATCACGCAGTCCTGTGTACAATTCATCACCAAGAAGCAAAACCCTGTCTAAATCCACCTGCTGCCACAAACCCACGCCTAAAACAGTGTGTTTAGCCAACCCAACTAAAGCTATTGCCATACACTGCACACCTCCATACTTAAAGAAATCCGCACCCTGGTGAAATGACCCCATAATGTTATTTGGAACCCTCACAGTCCCACTGCTATTGGGTTCAGCTACAACTTCAGGAACAACCACATTTTGACAGCCAATTACCTCTACACCAGAACTACCAAAAGTAATATGACCTTTGAAGTCAGTACCAACATCACTAGGAGTCTGAGCACAACAAATACAGGATAACTTATCTGTGTTGCCCTTGTCAGCTTTTGGTGGTGCATGTGTAGAAGGATGCCTGGCCTTTGACACCTGCAATGAAGAGAGAAAAACACAGATCGCTATAGGTAATACAGGCAGAGAGAGAGAAATGCATATAGACAGACAGACACAAAAAGACAGCGAGACATAAAGAGATAGACACAAAGTGACAGAGAGAGATACACACACAGAGGGTCACAGAGAGATACACACACAGAGGGTCACAGAGAGATACACACACAGAGGGTCACAGAGAAAAAGAGAGATACACACACAGAGGGTCACAGAGATACACACAGAGGGTCACAGAGAAAGACACACACACACAGAGGGTCACAGAGAGAGATACACACACAGAGGGTCACAGAGAGAGATACACACAGAGGGTCACAGAGAGAGATACACACAGAGGGTCACAGAGAGAGATACACACAGAGGGTCACAGAGAGAGATACACACAGAGGGTCACAGAGAGAGATACACACAGAGGGTCACAGAGAGAGATACACACAGAGGGTCACACAGATACACACAGAGGGTCACAGAGAAAAAGAGAGATACACACACAGAGGGTCACAGAGATACACACAGAGGGTCACAGAGAAAGACACACACACAGAGAGGGTCACAGATATACACACAGAGGGTAACAGAGAGAGATACACACACACACAGAGGGTCACAGAGAGAGATACACACACACAGAGGGTCACAGAGAGAGATACACACACACACACACACAGAGGGTCACAGAGAGAGATACACACACACAGAGGGTCACAGAGAGAGATACACACACAGAGGGTCACAGATATACACACAGAGGGTAACAGAGAGAGATACACACACAGAGGGTCACAGAGATACACACACACACAGAGGGTCACAGAGATACACACAGAGGGTAACAGAGAGAGATACACACACACAGAGGGTCACAGAGAGAGATACACACACACACAGAGGGTCACAGAGAGAGATACACACACACACAGAGGGTCACAGAGAGACACACACACACAGAGGGTCACAGAGAGATACACACACACAGAGGGTCACAGAGAGATACACACACACAGAGGGTAACAGAGAGAGATACACACACACAGAGGGTCACAGAGAGATACACACACACAGAGGGTCACAGAGAGAGATACACACACACAGAGGGTAACAGAGAGAGATACACACACACAGAGGGTCACAGAGAGAGATACACACACACACAGAGGGTAACAGAGAGAGATACACACACACAGAGGGTAACAGAGAGAGATACACACACAGAGGGTCACAGATATACACACAGAGGGTAACAGAGAGAGATACACACACAGAGGGTCACAGAGATACACACAGAGGGTAACAGAGAGAGATACACACACAGAGGGTCACAGATATACACACAGAGGGTAACAGAGAGAGATACACACACACACACAGAGGGTCACAGAGATACACACAGAGGGTAACAGAGAGAGATACACACAGAGGGTAACAGAGAGAGATACACACACACAGAGGGTAACAGAGAGAGATACACACACACAGAGGGTCACAGAGAGAGATACACACACACACAGAGGGTAACAGAGAGAGATACACACACACAGAGGGTCACAGAGATATACACGCACACAGAGGGTAACAGAGAGAGATACACACACAGAGGGTCACAGATATACACACAGAGGGTAACAGAGAGAGATACACACACACAGAGGGTCACAGAGATATACACGCACACAGAGGGTAACAGAGAGAGATACACACACAGAGGGTCACAGAGATACACACAGAGGGTAACAGAGAGAGATACACACACAGAGGGTCACAGAGATACACACAGAGGGTAACAGAGAGAGATACACACACACACACAGAGGGTCACAGAGATACACACAGAGGGTAACAGAGAGAGATACACACACACACAGAGGGTCACAGATACACACACAGAGGGTCACAGAGAGAGATACACACACACAGAGGGTAACAGAGAGAGATACACACACACAGAGGGTCACAGAGAGAGATACACACACACACACAGAGGGTAACAGAGAGAGATACACACACAGAGGGTCACAGAGAGAGATACACACACACACAGAGGGTAACAGAGAGAGATACACACACAGAGGGTCACAGATACACACACAGAGGGTCACAGAGAGAGATACACACAGAGGGTCACAGAGAGAGATACACACACAGAGGGTCACAGATACACACACAGAGGGTCACAGAGATACACACAGAGGGTAACAGAGAGAGATACACACACAGAGGGTCACAGATATACACACAGAGGGTAACAGAGAGAGATACACACACAGAGGGTCACAGATATACACACAGAGGGTAACAGAGAGAGATACACACACAGAGGGTCACAGATACACACACAGAGGGTCACAGAGAGAGATACACACACACACACACACAGAGGGTAACAGAGAGAGATACACACACACACAGAGGGTAACAGAGAGAGATACACACACACACACAGAGGGTCACAGAGATACACACAGAGGGTAACAGAGAGAGATACACACACACACACAGAGGGTCACAGAGATACACACAGAGGGTAACAGAGAGAGATACACACACAGAGGGTCACAGATACACACACAGAGGGTCACAGAGAGAGATACACACACACACACACAGAGGGTAACAGAGAGAGATACACACACACACACACACAGAGGGTCACAGAGATACACACAGAGGGTCACAGAGAGAGATACACACACACACACACACAGAGGGTAACAGAGAGAGATACACACACACACAGAGGGTAACAGAGAGAGATACACACACACACACAGAGGGTCACAGAGATACACACAGAGGGTCACAGAGAGAGATACACACACACACACACAGAGGGTCACAGAGAGAGATACACACACACACACACACAGATACACAGAGAGAGATACACACGCAGAGGGTCACAGAGAAAGATACACACACACACACACAGATACACAGAGAGAGATACACACGCAGAGGGTCACAGAGAAAGATACACACACACACACACACACACACAGAGGGATACATACACAGAGACAGAGAGAGAGGGAGATACACAGACTCAGAGGGACAGAGGGGGAGAGAGAGGGAGAGACACAGACTCAGAGGGGGAGAGAGAGGGAGATACACACACAGAGGGGGAGAGAGAGGGAGATACACACACAGAGGGGGAGAGATACACAACGAGACACACAAGACAGAGGCAGTGAAAGGCACAAAGACATTTTTTTGATTTTTAACACTTTTATTACCTGTAAGAAAAACACATTTTACATCTTTCAGTCGCCCTGTGCTATTTACCTTAGAAAATACACAACCTATCTACAAATTATTACATAAACATGTCCCCATAGCTGAGATAAGATTTGCTGAGACAAATTTAGAGACAGAGAGAGAGAGACACACACAGAAGGGGAGACACTGAGAGACACAGATAAAGATACAGACACAGAGAGAGATAGAGA
Source organism: Rhyacichthys aspro (assembly GCA_036850595.1). Lineage (NCBI taxonomy): Eukaryota > Metazoa > Chordata > Actinopteri > Gobiiformes > Rhyacichthyidae > Rhyacichthys > Rhyacichthys aspro. The sequence continues at coordinate 3,086 of JAWCTZ010000319.1, read as the reverse complement.
CATGAGAGGGAGAGAAACAAAATACTTAGAGGTAGACAGGAACTAAGACTGAAACAGAAAAAAACAAAGCCACAGAGGAAGACATTGAAAAAAAGTGAGACAAAGAAAAATAAATATAGAGACAGAGAAATTGACATAAAGTGAGACAGATACTTTCGAACAGAAAATTAAAAAAACATTTTACAATGTTTTAATCACATCATGCCATTTAGATAAAATGTTCATAAACTTTCACAACAAATTACAAACATGTTCCCACACATGCCCCAAGCCTTCCCTGCTTTCAGAGGGTAAGTAAAAGACACAGAAAGAGATATATAAAAACGTACCTGGTCCATGAACACCACGCTCACATCCCTGGCCCCTCCACTGGTAGGCAACGTTCCAGGTGTTGCCTCCACAAAGACGTCCTAATAAAACATACAAATCATTTAATACAATAATGAACTGCAGAGCGAATCTCACATATTCTTTAAAACAAACAGCCCAGTTCACTTTCTTGCCATCAATGAGTCAATAAACATCATATTGTACAAACCTCGTCCTCCAGGAACCCAGCATGGATCCGGAAGCTGGTAGGTGACGTTCCTGGTGTCACCTCCACATCTCCTGGCTCCACCTATAAAAACAAAAAGCATTACATGTGAATTATTATAAAGCCAACATGGTAGAAAATTTCAACTTTTTTTTCTAGCAGCACAAACCTGGTCCCTCTCCATCGCGGGCCTGAACTTGGCAGGTGAGCCGGGTCTCACCGCCACAACCACAGGCGCTGCCTCTGCCTAAAATACATTAAAGTTAATATACTGATTTACTTGAATATTCTAAAAGAGCATTTCTATCTATAAAGAGAAATACCAACCTGCCGCTTGGGCCGGCGTCTCTTTGAGGCAACACCTTTGCGACGTCTCACCTGAGGCGTCTAAAAAAATAAGCAAATATAATTTACTTTTCATGCTTGAAAGATAACAAACGTGACATTTTTTTTTTACAATCTTGTAAATAAAATGTACCTTCTTTCCAACAGGAAAGCTGGCCTTGCCCTCAACAGATCCAAGGTGAGATGGAGAGATCTTCTCCATCTCCAACAGCATAGCAGGGCTGAACAGGACAGGGGAAAGGGGGATGGAGAAAACAGTCTCCACCTTAAAAAAAAAATTAAAAAAATTAAACAATACATATAAATAATGTTCATCATGCTTTTACTCAGACACAGTACTCATTCAACTAACCTGCTGAGGAACAAGCCGTCCCTTGGGTCCCGTGGGTGAGGGCTTCGGGTCCCTAGGCTGGTTCCTCTGTAACAGAAACGCAAAGCAATATAACAGCAATTCACATAGTAAACCTGGAGTTTACAGAGTAAGTTATTTATAAAAGATACTTCACAAAACAAAATGGTACCAGTCTCTCACCTTCCTGTCCTGTCCAACAAACGTCCACTCAGGAGGGGGTGGACGTGGCACGGGGAGCGGACCGGTCACAACCACCTTTGGTGTAACCCTCCTGGTGGGACGGGATGGGGCAGTAGGCACAGGGGCGGTGGGAACAGAGGTCTCCAGCTCCTTGTAGCAAGCCTGCCACAAGAGCTGGACGAGGATCCCCATCCCGTGGTCGTCACTTAGATGGACCTAAAACATCATTAAAACACAAACATTTAAACATTATAAACACAAAGGAAGAGTGTTTAATCAAGTTTAACTGTGCACAGATTGTGAAGGCACAAAATCACATTGGACTTACGCCATCTCTGCTCCACAGCTCCAGACGGTCGAGCGGGAAGTGCTCAGCCACAGGGAAGTAGCGAATTCCTAAAAGAAATAATAATACTCTTAAAAATAGAATCAAGACAAAATATGGTTAAGCAGCATTATTTCTTTAACATACCCATGCGTGCTGAGACCCGGTGGTACTCCTGCCTGAAGAGGGTCTGAACTTCCACCTCTGCGTGGGCAAGGCGAGGCGGAAAGTCCAGGACGCACACCTGCCAAAAACATGTTACATGTTAAGAATATACAGTATGTGGAATTCATCATTGTCCCAATATATAATGTTTGAAACTAAACAATAATGTAGCCAAAATATACAATTAAAACACCTTTGTAAAGTATAATAACACTTACCCTCTGCCAGCGTGCAGACATAGGCCAGGAGTCGGCCATACTCAGCTGCAGCCTCCTCAACTGTCCTGCTGGCTGTGAGGTTGTTAGAGGGAGCCAAGAGACAGACAAGAGACGGATCTGAGGGCAAGAGGAGGGTAACTCGTCACACTTTCTGAAACAGCTTTTGTTAATAATGCATTAAGTCACTATAGAAATTTGTTTCTGTACCCACCTCTTGGCAGCACTGTCTCAGCCAGCTCCCTCTGGAGCCCGAGGCCCGGGCTCCAGGAGTCGAACTGATGCCAAAGGAGAGGCATCCCTCTGGCATCGGTGTGATCCCATCTACAATGGCGCGTAGATGGGAGTCCCCGACAAGCAGAACGAACTAGAACAGAAACCATGACTTAGAAGGAAAATTTACAAAAAATTCAAACAGATGTTTATTCCTTAGTAAAGCATTCATACCTTCTTATCGGTCGACTCCTCTGGGATGACCAATTTGTGGCTCTTTCCGGTGATGAAAGAGATTGGCCATCTCCGCACGGCGTGCCGAAAACCAGTACCACGGCCTATAAGGACCACAGCACATTTTTTTCATTAACATTAGAAAAGAGTTTATGTTAAACTCATAACGGGAGTTAAAATGTACATATTTAAAGGGTATAACTTACGAGTACTGGTCTCAGCACTGGCCAAAGTCTGAGGAACTGCGAGCTGTGCAGCCCTCCTCTCCTGGGCGGCAAGGGAACGGCGGTAACCCTTGACGAGGCATCTGAAAATGTAAAGAGAAAATGAGCAAAACTGCATGAATCCAGCTAAATATAAGATGTTAAAGGTGACAGGATGAAAATACATTTCTCAATTAAAAACAGGATTTTTCAGGACTTTAATATAGTCTTAAACTGGTTTAATCAAACTAACTAAACTCAACTAAGACTAAACCAGATTTAAATTAGCTTCAAATCATTTACAACAAAAAGACCAGCA
>JAWCTZ010000318.1:0-48286 GCA_036850595.1 Rhyacichthys aspro | reverse complement strand
AAATAAACGGCAGATCAAGACACTGAAGTCTGTCTTGTGAGGTTGAAGATAATGCTGTTTTTCAGTGTGGCAGTACTGACAGTTGTGGGCGTGTGTGGGTTTGACGGCAAAGTGACCATTTTACTGTGACTGATGTAAACAACATGGCTGACAGGTCCATCCAAATACTTAGGTACTTTAATTGACAAAAAAATGAACTATGAACACATTCCAAACATGCAAAAGGGCTGGCAAAGACTGCACTTTCTTCTCTGATTGAAAACCTTTAATGCAGACAAGATACTCATGGCTTTATTTGATCTTTTTTGGGGTCTGGTTAAGTTTAGGTTAATCTTTCAGTGCATGGAAAAGTTGCGTGCCTAAAATGATAAAGAGCGCAAGAGAGTTGGTGAAAATCAAAGACACTTGGTCCACTTTTGACCATTTACTATCGAAGGGATTTATTCTTCATTTTAGTCGAAAGAGATACAGTCTGCTAAGAGGTGGAGCTAATCAATTTAAATTTTTTGTGCCATGTGCAATCAACACACTTTCAGTTCTCAAGTTTAAGAGCTAACCTAATCATACAAACAAAAAATTCCAGGGCTTTTTCTGGAAGAGTCAGGAAAAGCAACCATTAAAACAAATTCAGACAAAAAGAAAACTATGAAGAAAAATGACTAAATTAATGATGTTTTTTTCCCTCAATGGGTTTGCTCAGTCCAGGTCATCATATAATCTTTGTAATCATCATAATTACTAAACATTTTATATCATTACAATGCCAACTTTTAAAGCCTTTTTTTTAAATATGAAATTTGCCTCTAAAAATGTGATATTCCATGTTTCAGTGCTGTACCAGATACATTTGGTTTGAGCCTCTTGAGGGTTATGCTTCATCACAACACAGAGCAGAGTTACACTACCCACAATGCACCAGGCCTGACCAATCAGTGCGGTATGAATCCATTCATCAGGCAGTAGAAAACGTGTGTGTGTGAAGGGCACACTCCGCAGACTGATGGCTGCTCTTATTGAATAAGGAGGAGGAGGTTTTATTGCAGGCTTAATGGGACGCCTCATCTGCTCTGATGTATTGCCAGTGAGCGCGCTCCGTACGCCCCGTCTGCAGCGACAGTGGTGTCCTTCACTGAGACCTGAGGCCACCGGCGTCACTCGGTTTGTCACGCGATCATCCACACGCAGCGGCTTGTTTTGGTCACATGACAGGAGAACTCACAGGAAATATGGAGTGGATGTTGGTGGGAACTTTCTGTACAAACTTTGAAGTCAATTTGATGTCGCTTTTAAGTTTTTTAAAAATGTGCTATGGTTTGGTAGAGGTTTGGTACTTTTCTGATACTTGAAAGAATGACAAGATGGGATCTGTTTCTTAGCTCTGCTCTTAAGGCTCATTTATGTTCACATTACGTACACAAATAGGTCTCTCCATATTTATACTTCCAAGTGTTAACTTTGGAGTTACCTTAAACAACCCGGAGGAGGGCGATAGATGCAGTCAAATATTTTAGCAAATAAGGAATGCAACACTAGAACAACAACAAACATGGTTTTGTGTTTATGATTAAATGAAATGTATATATGTATTGAAAAGAGGTGTAATATAGAGTTTCAGAAGATGGCAGCGCCCCCGTGAGACAGTTTTGGTGCGTCCCTTGCCTGGTTCTGCCAGTCCAAGCAGACGCTAAACAAGGACACACGCAGATGAACTGTCTCTGGCTCTTTTCTGTTGTTGCAGGTCTGTAAAGTCCACCTAACTCACACTCACATCCAGTCGTAATATTATAACCTGTGTTATCACTGTAATCAATCTTATGTAGACTAGGCTTTAGGAGTAAAAGTTATTTTGTTGGATTAGCATGTCGGCGCTAGCATGCTAGTCACTCTCGCTAGCTTAACGGCTAATGTTCTGTATTTTTGTTGGCTCCGTCATACCTTTGATGTTTATTTACCCACATGAGGACTTGTTGTTGATAGAAATGCGGATTTGTTGTTGAATTGATCGGGATGTTTGGAAGCTATCCTCCTATCTTGTATTGGCAATGACCATGTGTTTAAAATATGTTATTAACGTGATGCTAGCACACTGCTAAATTGAAGATTATATTTCGATGATAAAAATGTGGTCAAATCAATTTGTTGTGAAAATGTATAATAACAAAATAGTTGTTGATGCTGGAAGTAATTTTTATTGAGCAAATGAATACAATTAAAGCCGGTCCAAGCCGACGCGAAACAAGGACACACTCAGATGAACTGTCTCCGGCTTTTTTCTGTTGTTGCAGTTGCAGACACACTGATCATCTTCCCCACATAAAAATAAAGTGGTAGTGGTGATTGACCTGGCCCAATACCTGCTACAATGGTCACACTGGAGGAGGCTTATGTAATATATATCTTAAAAGGGAAGAACAGTGTTGGTCTGAGCGGCCTTTAATTGCATTGCTTCTTGAGGCAGAGGAATCCGTTTTTCTCTTTCTGCCGAAGTGGTAAATTGACAGCAAACACAATTTTCAACAGGGGCTCGTGGGCTTCAGACCACTTGCTCTGCTGCTGAGATCACGCCGTTAAAAAGTTTATTATTATTTCTCACCAACTTGCACACATTTTGTCCTCAAAAGGTTTGGCCATTGTCACCTGCTTTAACTGTTGACTAGCACGGTTAAAGCACTCAACATAAGGCTCCGTCTGTATCTGAATGTACATCTAACATAGTACATAAGAGCCTTTACTCTCTCTCTGCTGCAGCTGCTTTATGACACCACACTATAGGACTACATATTGTACACACTATTACACCTATACTGACTGAAAGCTTCCGCTGTTGAATCTTATTTACACTACAAGAGATGCAGTCCTAAAAAAACAGAAAAAATGGCCATTAGTTGTGATGATAATTGCTGTATGAGGAAAGGTTTTCTAGGTGGGTTGTCTGCAAATAGGACCAGACTAATTAGACAGAAGTAGCCAAACAAAGTACTAATTGGGGCGGCTATGGTCAGTAAGGTTGGAAAACAACTTCTCAGGAAATGTGTCCTGAAAGAACCTTGTTGAAAAGAGAGGGAGATAGTTTAGTTCTGTATATAAACAGGCTGTTGGACCATGTAGTGGTTAAGGTTGAGGTTTTTTATCTGTCTCCGGTGGGAGAAATTTGTCTTGGGACAGGAGAGCTACTCAAATCACAACAAATATAAACAGCCAAACAAAAATAAGATCACAAAACATTTACAACAAAGGGTCACAGATGGACATTCCCATTTTTTCCCTGCTGTTTTAATTAGGCTTGAAATTTAGATTTAATTCTCAAATTTCCAAACCAGCTGGTGATGCCATACTAAAAAAACTCACTCTATTGATGCTCTGTAAAAGATCAACTCTGGTCTTACAGCCTCCATCAGGGTGGGGGAAAACAAAGAAACCTCAGGGAGAACCACAGAAGAAGAGATGCACTCCCAGGACAGACAGGGTGCCATGATGTGTCCAAGACCGTTAGACACTGTCCGTAAGAATACACACTCCTTCAGGGAAAGGTGGGGCAGAGTCTGGTGAACTAAGCAGAAATGTAAATTAATATGGTAAAGATAATGAAATAAGAGAGAGGAGCACAGACAGAGTAACAATGGCCAATATGGATCCTGGACCAAACTTTGTCTACATCTGCCAAAACATGTCATTCATGCATTTATTATATTTATATCACAGGTAAGATCTTTCAACTAAGTTGTGTTTATTTGTGCATCACATGCGGAGGATGTACATAGGATTTGCATTCATACAAGTCAGAGTGGTTGACTTAAAGCAATGTGCAATAGGCTGTGGAGAATACAAGACACCTGTGCTCACACAATATAGAGGTCACCAACTTCAATTTCATTTTATTTCTCATATAGGAACACTTGTGCAGACATTACTGTGATGTACAGAGCACAGTTGAAACATGAGGCTCTGCAGGGATTAACCTCAGTGGAAAAAAGACAACTATTGCATGTGGATCATATAATCTACAGGCTGGACTTAATGGGAAGTGATCTCACAATATGATGAAATACAGCTTTTTTCATTGAGATCAGGGCCATGCATATGCATCTCCTGGCTATGAAGTTGCGTCATGACACACACAACACAAGATAGTGGTCCCTCGTTTATCGTGGGGTTACGTTCCAAAAATAACCCGCAATAGGCGAAATCCGCAAAGTAGTCAGCTTTATTTTTTACAATTATTATATATGTTTTAAGGCTGTAAAACCCCTCACCACACACTTTATACACTTTACTCAGACAGGCATTAACATTTTTCTCACATTTCTCTCTTGTTTAAACACTCTCAAAGTTCAAACCTTAGCATCTTCCTCTGCCTTTTGGGTGCGACCGCAGGTGCCTTTGTCGGTGCAGAACGTTTCATCAACATTGTGGGTTTAGTCGGGGAGAAAACTTGCAAACATACAGCACTTCAGAGTCACACTGCTAGCAATCGAACATTTATGTAAATTTGGCAAGCCAAACGCATTCTGTACTGTACAATGGTCTACAGTCCCTTAGCCAATCAGGACGCAGAACACAATGCTGTAAAAAAAAAAAAAAAGCATGCAAAATTGCACTAAAAAAATCCGTGAAACAGCGAGGCCGCGAAAGGTGAACCGCGTTATAGTGAGGGACTACTGTACAACCGGTGCAGGTCAAGACCATACTTAATACTTGCTTCTAGACTCGACTTTATTCACTTCCAACAGTTCATGTGACACGTCTGAGACTTTCTCTGTAACAAAACTTTACCTCAGATGGTAAAACTGAAGCCTGCAGCGTGAGGAGAGGAGCTCAGAGGGACTTTGACCGTGTTTGTATTCCCACCTCGCCGTGTCTCGGCTGTATCTGTCACATCGCGGCGTGCAGCCACCGAACACTGACATGTATCGAGTCACTCAAGTGAAGTGGACTCACAGGCGGCAGATGAGCCCCGGGTCAGACACCTCTGACTTTCCACTTCTCTGAGCCCCTAAGACTCTGGAGTTTGTGCTCAGTTAACTTCAGGAATTGATCCATTCGGTGGTAATTTATTAGCATTTGAAAAGAATCTAATATATTTATCATAGTACTGATAAACAAAAATATTGAACAAGGTTTAAATTTATGGTTTAACTTACATTTCCATTGCATCAAGATTTAAAGAGGAACTGCAGAATTTTTAGCTGGCAGACATGTCAAACTCAAGGCCAGAGGGCTAAATGTGGCCCTTTGCAATGTTTTTTTGGGGGCTTTAAACATTAATCAGAGACAAAGACTAAATTATTCTAAAGAAAAGTAACAGGGAACAAAGCCACTTTAAAAATTGACAAAATGACTAAAGAGAGGTAACAATTACAAGTGGGCAAAATTGGGCTTAAATGAGGGCATATTGGCACAAACTGAAACTGAAGTGAATTCACCAAATGATGTGTGAAAAACACCCAAATGAAGATGAAATCTGACATTCAAACACAGAAAAATGTAATAAAGCTGCCCAAGTATCACAGTCTACAGTCCCTGAAAGGATCCTTATTAACTATTGCGGCTCCTCACCACTTTGAGTTTGACACTAATGCTTTACACTCTACACCCTACTCTCTGTGTTGTTATGACAGCAGCCACATATTCACATCCACTATCAAAGCCAGCAAGTTTGGAAGAAATAACGTCTTCTGAAATGGTAAATACTACTCTGTTCGGATTGAGTGTACTGGCCTATTTTTTAAAATGTGTGTATTTGTGGTGTGGAACTTCACTCGTAATAAATTGTATTGAATTGGAGGCTAAAACTCCACAAACATTGCTAAAAACTAATCAAATATATCTTTTGAAACCTATGAGTTGAGCAACAAAATGGTGAGCTCTGGTTTTCACCCAAAAGAGTAAAAGCCAGTCACCTGCCGCTTTCACGATCAGCTTCTGTCTCTCTTTCTCTTCCTTGAGAGGCTTCTTGGTTCTCTTCACAGGAACAGTCAGGTTAGGTTACCAGGGAAAGGAGCTGCAGCATTTGTGCACCAGTGAGACAGGTGTGATTCTACTGATCTCATCAATTAAAATGATTTTGAGAATATATATTTTGGGGGCTAAAAGTTACATGGTTCTGCTTTAAACTGATTTGAATTAAATCCCGTTGCGCCAAAATTAGGTTTGTCTATTGTTGTCTAAATTTGACTTCAAACCAACTCTGCAGAAGGGTTTAACTCCTTTTCAGCAGTGTAGTTTTCTAATGCTGCTAAGTGCCTTTAGACAGTGACTCAAACCTTTAACTGTAGGACTGTATCAGAGTCAAACCAATAAGCTGCTGCAGACATAGTGCTGCTCTGACTGTGATATTGTGGGGATATTTAAAAAAGGTTGTCCATTTGTATGCAACAAATTAAACATTTGGCAAATAGTTTCGCTGTAAGAACAATATTTCCTCGGTGTAAGTCTCATAAACCAATAACCTTAGTTACAATGAAAGAAAAAGACACAGCTATCATCTTGTCTCTCTGAGTAAAATGTTTTCTGTACACGGTCCCTATCAAATAAAGTCTGAACTGAACTAACAAGTTCCACACTAGTCAGCTCTGCAGTGTAGCCACCGTTCAGTTTGACTTTACAGTAAAACAACAAGGAGTGAAATAGCATTAGTTCCTTAGTGCCTACAAAAAATTTTATTATTAAAATTATTATTTGATTTATTTAAAAATAGCTTCTGTTACATGGGTTTAATTTCACTAAACCAAGTAAATTATTTACTGGTGCATTGTAACTCCACTTATTTTTTAAACAAAATTTTAAAAAATTCTAATAAAGTTTAAAGTAAACTTCACAACAAGAAAAAGGTAGATCCGTTCCCCCGGGCCGACCGACTCTATGTGGATGAATGAATGAGTAAAACCTTGTTGATTCAAATTGCCTAAGGAGCATACAATATAACCAAGACTTTTACAATCTTCTGTTGCTGCACAATTCCTTAATATTGCAGATTCAATTTTAAATGAATGTAAATGTAGGCAAAATTAATATAGTTGGGTTGAAAAAAACATTCTCAAACGATATCTCACAAGGTTGCAACTGCATTAAAGTTGGCCTTGCCTGTGTTTTTATGATAAACTATGATAAATTAAAAAGTAAGACTTACACTTTTAGGCACCACAAAGTATTACCACATTATGTCAAACCAATCTACCTTCTAGTTTCACTTCTAGTTGGACATTTACCGTCCTACAATTATCTCGTAAGTCATTGTGTAAATGCATTGCCAATGATTATACAAGTTTCATTTTGATGCCCTTTTTCTCTGTTTCTGTTTGTCTTTTTCCATGCTGTTTGTCTGTGTGAGCAGATGTTGTCAGGGCTGGAACAGACACTTTCACAGATGCACACTAGATGGACCAGCCAATGGGAGCGTCTCTTTGGAATGGGACCACTCCCCTGTCTTTACTAGCAAGTGATTGGCCAAGGCTTGACGCCAATGGTTAAATATGTTTACCAAATAAAATCCTTGATAATGAAGCTTAGAAGAAAAGAGTACATTGTATAAATTGGTGTGGAGTAACAGTTGTGAATTATAAAAAAAAAAAAAAAAAATGTCCTCACCTTTGTGACAGCGTGTCTGAAGAATATTTTTCACATTGAAATTATTCCTGGCCTTTTACATGTGACAGCTCTGACGCATGTTTAATAAAAGACTTGTGGCAGCTCGTTTGAAATAATGTCGGTTTCAGAGTCTTGCAGAGCTCTGGAGTGATGTGCTTTGTCATTTAAATCAGGACCGAAGAAACAAATAATCAACACATCCATCATGTTTTTATTTGACTTCCATTCTGCAAAGAGTCACAGAGGGGTTGATATTTGATGGTAACATTAGTGTCTTCTGTGAAATGAAAACCAAAACAGCAGCTCAGGGCAATATACTGACATATTTGATCACCACAGACAAAGGGATATGTGGATGAATCACAATAAAATACCTCAAAAAACTCCATATGAACATGTCTATTTTGTTCTTTTACAGACTCTTTTTTCTTAGCTCTAATAGAAAAAAGCAGTATGGCTTTTCACCAAAGAGCAACATTTATAATCCTGCACTTTTGCACAAGGAGACATTTGCGATTGCATGGCTGGATGTGGCTTAAAGACAGGTTTACTAAAACTGAGCAGGATTTGGGCGTTAGCTGACATCCAGCTCAAGAGCCTCTGACACGGGCTTTAAGTGCACAGATGTTAATATGACACTAAGCATGCGTGAAGTGGGGAAAAGAGGAAATAGATGTGCTCTTTCTTTAGTGGGTCAAGTTATTCTACATCAGTGTTAGTTGTGTAGTGGTAAGCTCTTTATAAAACATTGAACAGACAAGTCAAAAATGTCCTCTCAACAACAACACATAGCAACTAATACTTAAGATTTCCCAGGGCTGCTCCATATTAGCACTTGTGTACTACTTCAGTGCATTAAGAAAAGCCTGTATGTCATCAACCGTGAGGCAAGGCATTGAACAGCGCACAGCGGATGTAAACAAGTAACATGGACCAACACAGTATTTGCAACACTTTGTTCTCTTATTCCAAGTCTTGTCCAGCGGTATCTGGCCACTGCAGTGGACAGCGATGGAACAGGACAATGGTTTGTAAAAAGTGGAGTTTATGGAAGTATCAAGTCAGTAAATGTAGTCATTCATAATGCATTTATGTCAGCAACTGGTAAAACTGTAAAAAACTGCAAAAAAAAAAAGAGGCTAGAAAGCCGACTACAGAAATAAAACTCGTTAGGTTTATAACTTAACTCTATAGGTTTAGGTTTTTATTTATCAAATGTATTTTTTTTCACCTTTTTTTAGCTCCAAAAGTTGACTGCAAAATGGTTTTAACTGGTGCAGTCTTGATTTGAATCCCCTCATCCCGTGTCCCGGCAGATAGCCACAAAAACACTAAAATGTCCCTATTTTTTAACCAATCATTAAGCCACATGAGCGCACTGTGCTTGCAATTAACTTGCCTAAAGACTGATAGCCAGTCATGGAGTTACCATGGGGATAGCAGTATTAACCCATTGAAAAAGATCAATGGTGTTCTGCAGGTCTGTAGCTCAATAATAATTGGTCCGTTTATGTTCTGAAGCACGAGGCTATTGCTAAGCGATCCTTTTCCAGCGTTCACAGTTTGACTTGTCATCAGCAGAAAAGAAAGATGTGACTTACAAATAAGCACCAGGAACAAAGACTGTCTAAGAAAAGTATGCCTTCAGTTCAAGTTTTTCAATTGTTTACTGGTGCTTTATGGATTTTTGAGCTGCTGTCTTCGATTTGCAGTAAAATTGTGTGTCCCCATTTTTAGGTTTGAAAATGTGGTCACACTCTATGGTCACACTTCTCACAAAGTAAACTTTTCCAAAGTGACCGTTTAACTCCCATCACCAACTCAAAAGACCACCCTGTTACATCAATTCCAACTTTAATCTTTAATTTGTCTCATTTTCCCTGAGTTTGAAGTCACTGCTTACTTTGGACATCTTCCTAAAACCCCGGATAAAATGTTAAAACCAGGACGTCTCTGTGTAATCCTCTGAGAGCGTGTCCTGGCCTGAATCTGTCCAGGGCTGAGCTTAAAACCAGTTTCTCCTGAGTCACGCAGGTCTCTGTGGTGTTGCGGTGGTTTGAAACTCGGCCAGTTTTTCATTTTCCTGACTTAGTGCAATAATATGAGGACTGCTTTAATGATGCTAATGGAGGAGAGTGCTGACCTCTGTTAGACTGTCGGGACACAGACCCTCTGGGTAAACAGCCAATGGATATTGACGCTGTGTCCCAAGTAGAGTATGCTATTGCACTGTTAAATCAGGGTATTTAAAACAGTTTAAGGCAAAGTTTACTGAATACTGAATACCAATTTAAGTGAGTGTTTTACAAGGAGAAACAGTCATTTCTTTTCAGTTTTCATTTATAATTTGTTGCAGTCACAGTACAATAATAGTCAGCTTTCATGAATGCATGGCTCTATGTTACACAGCCTATGTGTAGCCTAAGCCCACAGAGATATAGTCTTTTTAATATTGGATTAATACAAAATGGCAGAAACTTCTATTGCATTGTTTAAATCCTTTCTTAGGAAACGGGTCAGCTGCACAGGAGGCATCTGCTGTAGTGTGGATTTAAAAGCATCAAATGCCATCACAATGGTAGCTTCAATCACCAAATCTGATTAGGGAGTATGATACAGTGACAGCCTTATTCAAGCAAAAAAGTATGCTTTGGGAATGACACTTATATCAACAACACTTTATTGTCTCAAATTCTATCAACTAACCATGTGTAGCAATCAGTGCTGGTGCAGGGAAGTGCACAAAACTGCCATAAGCAACTTCTTAGAGAAAGAGGACTCTCCAGAATACCTCAGCAGCTGGTTATGCAGCAGCGACTTTATGTTCTCATAGCTTAACCCTACCCTAATCCAGTTCTATGTTCCCTAACCCTTCACCCCCCCAACCTGCAAATCAAAGCAATGTTTTTTGCGTAATCCAGCTTCCAGATGTGCACACAGACAACAATCATGGAATGCCCTAAGGAACGTTTCCGATTTCCAGCTCCTACTCAGAAAAACTCCACCACCTACATCTGATGGATCAAACCTGAACAACCTTAAACCAAAGAGGTTACAACAGATGGAGAACATGCTGATCAATACCATCTGACCACTTCACCCCACTCTAACCACAAACCTTCTTAGAACCCACAATGCCAAAAACTGCACTTGGTCAACATTTTAATCTTTCAACACGCATGTGGAAAATGCAGTTGAAGTGGCTACTATATGGTGCAAAAGAAAACCTGTATTAAAGGGAAAAATCCTCAGTGAGTCCATAGAGGAGATCCTGGTTATGACCGGCATCAACTCAACCCAAGAGAAGGACTGACCCTCAACCAAGAAACCAAGAATAGAACCCTCCACATTGAGAAATCTAAACCTGAACACCCCTACCAGATCAATCCCACGTGTCCCATATGGATCATACCTACCACTCTAAATACCCCCTCCAACTAGACTCAAACTCCAATACCCCATCTCCCCCCCTGTCAGGGAGACCCCCAACACTGTAACACCTGAAGATGAATCCAACGAGACCCCCATGGACCAGGGACACAAACCCTAACCCGACCAGAACAAGTACCTGCTCCAACTGTACCCTCACCCCAGCAACCCACAGGATCAATACAACAGGCCTGGTGAAACCCCTTACTCTCCCCCCGATGGATCCAACAGAACTCCCAGGAACCAGGGATGTGACCCCTGACCCCATCAGCCAGAACACTTTTTCCAGTCCAACAAACATGTAGGAAACAAGTATAAAAATTGGATCCTTAATCCCCAGAGAAGCATACTGATCATGGGAGACTCAAATAGTACTGCCACAGATAAGGGACCCAAGGGTGCAAATGGAGAGCTACCAAGGTGCCCATCTTAATCATGCAAAGCATATCCTCAAACACAAAAGCCCTAGGTCTGACCAAGTGTCAAAGATAATCCTCAGTTTTAGTCTGAACAACAGAATGTGGAACGGTCCTACTCTTAGCCTACTCTACTCTACTATACCCATCATTAATTCCTTGAATGACCTCCCAGGATTTCAGACCAAACATCAAGCTTCTTAACTACATGATCAAGAAAAACAAGAGACACATACCTCGACTACCCTGTGAATCCTTCACTACAGAAAGACCCCAGATTCATTGGAGCGAGAAACGTGGCTTTCTTGGAGGACTCTTTAGGATTGGGCAAGACAGATCAGGATAAACAGACCTAAACAAGGAAGTAATTAACCTGTCCCAATCCTGACTGACACTAACCCAAAAAAGAATACTTAGGAAAGGGACTTCCATTTGTCCCTAGTTGAGGAACAAGCAGAATCAAGAGGAAGACTTTCTAGATTGACCTTCAACACCTCCACAGACACATCAAGAGGGCCACATACTTTGGCTGGAGCAAACCCCCAACCTGGGAGCCAACACCAAACAAAATGTATCCACGAATCCCTATGCCAACTACGGACTGCGAGAGTGAGAGTTACAACGTAGCAGAGTTCCTAGAAAAACTCCTGTGCCCCATCTTGAGCCAACACCCAAGTTATGTCAGAGACACCCAGGATTTCATCCAAAAATTGAAACATCTACAGCTACAAGAACAATGCTTCCTCTTCACAATGGATGTAACCAGTTTGTACACATATATTGACATCCCCCTTGGTATGGCGGCCATAGAAAAGTGGCTGAAGAAACACCCAGCAGAAGACCGACCAGACCTGTGTATCCTCCAACTTCTTAAAGAACCCCTGTGTAACTTTTAGACAGCAGAGGGCGCATATAAAGTCATGTTTAGTATATCTTTATAAGTAGAGACATTTAATCTGCAAGTTGGAAGAAAGAACATGTCTTCTGAAACAGCAGGGTAAGTAAGTTTAGTGCATTTTGTGAAAATAGGACTCTGCTAGGATCCAGTGTGGCCTATTTTCTTTATCTTTTTTTTCACTCTCTTGCCATATGCCACTGTCTCGGCTGCAGGAAAGTTATAATGGAGGTTTCTGTCCAGCTGAGGGTGCTGTGTCAGTTAGATAGACATGACTCTACTGATCTCATGTCTAAGAACCATCAAAATAAAAGTGAGAAGATATATTTTTGGGCTAAAAGTTATGCAGTGCTACTTTCAACTCAGTCTGACCTAGAACAATTTTGATTGACCATTAAAGTGTAACTAAACCCTAAAACAACTTTTTTTTAGCTGATGATGTGTATAAATGGGGCTTTAGGAATACAGTGCATAGTTTATAGTCCTATTTGATCTAATTCCATAAATATGGTGTAAAACACATGTAAAACCACATGAGTGCTGCCCTCTTCAGGTTAAACGCTGCCGACCGTACTTCCTGATCATGATGACGTTATGATGTATGTTAACCACACCTTTGTAGCACGTAACCACACCTTTGTAGCAGGTAACCACACCTTTGTAGCTGGTAACCACACCTTTGTAGCAGGTAACCACACCTTTGTAGCAGGTAACCACACCTTTGTAGCTGGTAACCACACCTTTGTAGCAGGTAACCACACCTGGGGTACAGCCCTCAGTATAAGCTCACGCCTCCAGAGGTGGTTAATCCAGTGACTGAACACGGTCACACAGAGCGACACAGGCACGGATGAAAAAATGGAAAAAAAAGAGCAGTATTTAGAGATAGACTCACTCATTTTTAGATCAACATAGACACATATTTTGGGTGACGCTGCCACTGGCTCCTGTCTGTTATTTTGCTCTGTTCATGTCGTAAAAAGTTTTGAAGTTCATTCTACCGTAGTTTATGATGTGTTCAAGTGCTTACACACAGCGTCGTTGCAGAGTAATCGATGTGTTGTTCTTTGTTGTCATGTGTTTTTAACTCCTAAAGTCAGAGTGTTACTGTTGATTTTTATTCATGTCTCAGTGATTACTCAGAAAATCAGCCGGGCATATTAGCATTTAACGCTACAAACAGGTCAGGTTTGACCTTCTTTTCTCTTTTTTTTTTTTTTTTTTTTAAGTCTTAATGCTGTTAAATACAAGTTCACATAAAAGCAGCATTAGTCTGAGCAGAGCGTTGCAGACACAGTACTTTGGTTGTCTCTCTATAGAATAGTGTTCACTATAGCTACATAAAAATTAATATAAGGCATTCTTTATTATTACTTTTTTTAATTAACCTACAGGTCCCAGAAAATATTATACTAGAATATACTTACCTCCCACGTTCAATTCTGATCAGAAAAAAAACGCAAATGACCCTTTTAAGGTAACAATAACTTGAACCCACTTAGCAACTACTCATAAAGTGACTATGAGAGTAGCAGATGAGGTGCATGAACCAGTGCATAACTTTTGACCCTCTGCTAACTGGCCTGTTGTTGGACAGTACAATGAGAGTCATTGAAATTACCATTAATGCCTAAACTGCAAATGAGTGTAATGTTTTTCGCGTAATCCACTTAAAGCACGCAAACAAACACAAAATAAATAAATCTTAGAAATGTGGGAACATGTGAAACATATCACATCCAGTCAAAGACAATGGAAGCAGTTTGTATGATCAACCAGAAGCGTTGATGTCCTTGAGCTAAAAAACAACTAAATTTACTTTACCACATTTGTACTTTATATCATACAATACCCAATGTGCAATAAAATACATACATAATATTACAAACTCTAAGGTGTTCTCATTAATGTAAATACAACAAGAAACTGACACCGGGTCCTCATGCTATGCTTGGAGGTGAGAAAACGCTAAATAGTCAGATAACTATGTGATGCCACTGTTCACACCTTTGAGCTATTTTCATAGATGTGTTTAGATAATTCACACAAGATTTTGACACATAGTCTCCTGGCTGACAGGTGTTGGATATATTTTCTAATGCCGAATGCCTGTGTATGCATGGATATATCATCAGCTGTTGCTACATTAAAGAGATGTTTTATGGCTCCTGCATTAATTACAGTGGACATGTGTACAGGACAAGTGTTTAAATAGGCTATAAATACGTATTGACACACTTTTTTATTCCCACATCTGGTCCCTGAGACCTGCAGAAGGGTTATGTGCATTAAGGCATGCCCAGATAAAGTGCTATTAATGAGCTAATGCTGGTGAAGCGTGCGCTGAGTGTATGTGGAGCCGTCTGCTCGTCGTTACGCTGATGGCTCTGCTGGGAGCTCTGTCTGAAGCTATCAGTGTCCCACAGCAGCAGCAGGTGGACCGTCAGGCTCCTGGCTTTAAACAAGTCCTAGAATATTCAAGAGAACAACCACACATCAATTCAAATATTTGTTTTTAGATATTGGGTAAATTGACATTAAAACAGTGGTTTGGCTTCAGCAACTTTCTCAACTCAAGCAACGTTTGAACTCAATGAATTAAAATTGTATTTATTTATTTAAAATATTTTAGCTCTATATCTGGGAAAATGTATAATTTCAGTGGACAGTGGCAGCAGAAGAAGAAAATAAACCCTGAAGGCAATAAGAACTTTTGTCCTCTACTTTCCACTTTAACCCTTCTGTCTTAACGTTTATGCATCTCCCCCTAAGCCTAGTCTGTTTTCATCAGTTGGATGAATGACAAGTGAATGTTAGTATTGGTCGACTGTGGAAAGGAGGTTGACACGGATCATAAACTTTCTATCACATTCGTTTATGGCCACGCAGTAGGTTTGTCCTGACATTGTGGCGAGATTATTCAGTTCATCAGAAAACAAAGTTGAGGGTTTCCAATTTAAAGATAGACAGACACATCTTGTATATTTCTTTCCATTTTAAGTAGTGCAAAAAATCTAAGTCTTATCACTCGTAGTAACAACTCGTTCATCTAAAGTTCATTAAAAAAAAAAAACACAAATAAAAAGGTGAATAGTGCTGGTGCATGCGCTATATAAAAAAGGGCTATTTTTACTTGAATATTTGACCACCAAATTCAAAAACACTGTTCTAAGATCTTCAGTAAGATTTAATACAACAACAATACAAAAACTAAACATGTAGAAATCTATATTTTTAACAGCGGTCGACCTGTGTTGATGCTATTTTCTCATTAACTAAGGCTGCAATTATTATTTTGATAATACAAGAGTTAACTTAAAATCACTGTGAGTCTCAGTCAATTGTAGCTTGTTGCTTCATTTTCAGTTGCACATAGAGCAAAGTTGTCCAAATATTTTTTTGTGACTTTAATGATTATATTGAAACTTTCAGACCATGGATGTTTTATTAGACTAGGACCCTGAATAAAACATGGCTGCTGTTGATTTTAAATGGACATTGGTTAGTTAGTGCCATCCTCCAAAGACATGTATGAACAGATGAATTGAATTTTTCACAGTAAGTGAATGGTTATCTCTACAACTGACTGACTCCAGTGATTCCTTACAGCAAGGGTCCCCAACCGTTTTTGCACCACAGACCAATTTCATGCATAACTCTTATTTGAAAGACCTGTTATATATGTTATATAGCATATTCTATGTTTCATTTTGTATTACAGTGGTCCCTCGTTTATCGCGGGGGTTACGTTCTAAAAATAACCCGCAATAGGTGAAATCCGCGAAGTAGTTAGCTTTATTTTTTACAATTATTATATATGTTTTAAGGCTGTAAACCCCTCACCACACACTTTATACACTTTTCTCAGACAGGCATTAACATTTTCTCACATTTCTCTCTTGTTTAAACACTCTCAAAGTTCAAACCTTAGCGTCTTCCTCTGTCTTTTGGGTGCGACCGCAGGTGCCTTTGTCGGTGCAGAACGTTTCGTCGACATTGTGGGTTTTGTCGGGGAGAAAACTTGCAAACATACAGCACTTCAGAGTCACACTGCTAGCGATCGAACATTTATGTAAATTTGGCCCCAAACACATTCTGTACTGTACAGGAGACACGGCACGGAGGAGACTGATTGACAATGGTCTACAGTCCCTTAGCCAATCAGGATGCAGAACACAATGCACGTGCTCTCCCTTAGCCAATCAGGACGCAGAACACAATACGCAAGTTCTCCCTTAGCCAATCAGGACGCAGAACACAATGCACGAGTTCTCCCTTAGCCAATCAGGACGCAGAACACAATGCAAAATTGAGATGCACAAAAAATCCGCAAAACAGCGAGGCCGCGAAAGGTGAACGGCGTTATAGCGAGGGACAACTGTACACTTCAAATTGAAATGTTTCTCAAGTCACCATAACGTGGAGTCAGAGAGACCCTTGACCTTTTTTCCGTGCATTAGGACGGTCCCATTTAAGGCTGATGGGCGACAGTGACACGTGAAGTGTGTTCATTAATTGTGTTCACTTTCATGTTGACTTTAATCCGGAAGGTTGTAAGATCTTAAGTGGTCTCTTAATTTGAGGTCATTGCTGTTGTTTGTAATAAAAAGCAGGTAAGACTTATGAATCACTTGTTGACACAGAGCCATAAATTGAGTAGGTCTCTTGGTATTTTCTGTAAAATGCAGGTCTCTTTTTGTTAACAGTAATTATTGTTTTACTAATTTTTGCTTGGTTTAGCATGTAGCGGCGCATGGGAAAACTGAGCGAGTCAAGTGCAGGAAAGAGGCCCTGATCGAGGTTGTAATTTTAAAAAATAAAATTTACTGTATAGGGATGATTGTAATCATCATTAAAATAGTGCTATATCATTTTTAGTTTTTATTCTTTCTGTGTGGCCCAGTACAAAGTGATGGACGGCCCTTTACTGGCCCGCAGCCCAGTGAATGAGGATCCCTGCCTAACAGCACGAGCAGGAAAGAATGAATGAGAAAGTCAATACCATAAAACAGCTTTTATTTAGCGTTTAACTGAGAAGTATTTCATTTAGCAAAGGCCACAGACACATTTCAGAACAGAAGTCTTATCTGTCAGTCTTTATTTTGATGATAGGCTCATAGTGTAAGATGACTGTACGAAAAGAAGTACAGTAGTGTTTGTCGGGCTGAACTCAGACTTGGCCCAGGAGCAGAGTGAGTTTGTTAGACTTGAGTGATTCGAGGCCTTAGCGGTTTGGACGGTCAGTGCGAGAGTGAGACAGCGCTGGGGAAGCACCGGGGACCGGGGGGGCCTCTGTGATGTCTGCGTGATGGATGGCCGGGAAGGAGAGGAGCCGAGCTGGGACGAGCGCGCATCACATTTCAGCCTGAGTCATCCACACGGTAAATATGATGAATATTCAGCCAGGACTCAGCAGGGACAACAGAGGAGCCCCCCACCGACGTAGTTTGGAACAAAACTCTGCACTCAAAGTACCGCAGTCCTGTCTAGTCTGAATTTGGATAAAAGTTCTCCGCAGTAATGTGTGTGTGTGTGTGTGTGTGTGTTTCTCTCAATCTGCAAAGTCATGAAAGAGATACAGTTTGTTTTATGGTTTGGAAAAGGCAAACCCTAAACTAGCTTGCATTTAAATTGTGTCATAAAATGTAGCATTTTTAGGGATGTGAATAATTAAAAAAAAAAAAAATTCATTGCAAATGTGGCTGATTATTCGCACGACTTGTGAACCTTTAACAAACACACAGAATCTTCAATTTAACAGAAGGAAATTAACTTTACTTTGAATCATTTAACTTTGGCATACTTTAACTTTGGTATAGCATGTAAAGAATAATACGTTTTACATAGAAAAGTATTCATTTTGGATTGTTCAGACTTTAAAACTGAGTCACTCTGACAGCCCGGTCTATGAATGCAAAAAAGATTTGACAAATAACTTCAAAAAAAAAATAACTTCAATGAGAAACCTTTATAAAATACAGTAACTTTAAGTGCATTACCAATACATTCACTTTGTAGTTTAGAACTTTTGGTTCAGATTATTTGAAAAGTCAATTTGTGTGAACTTGTGTAAATTAGAATCTTACAGAATATTTTAATCCACTTTGCAAATCACTCAATTTTTTTTTTTTTCAACACACTGAACCAGAAAAAAAGTATGCAGTTAATTCAAAAGTTAATGCGCTAAATTACCAGCCCTAATTTTTTTTAATTTAACAATTGTTATTTAGCAACTTTTAAAATAAGTATTATTGTCTTTGTCTGTTTCTACATTTTCCTGCCATCTTTTGTAACTTTATTCATTAAAGCCAACAATTTGCCAAGAAAGTTTTTGTTCAATAACTAGAACCAAACTGATTTTACAGAGTGGGTTGCAGCAATGCTGTTTCGCAGTTTTTTCTCACCCTGTACTCCACATTTACATCAGGAATATGTAAGGTGATGCAGAGTTTGTCAGATGCAGCAACAGCAAACACCAGTTTTTAATGACTTTCACGCCTGAAGTGTTTCTAACGATGTGCTCTCAGAGTGAAGGATGGCTGTTATTTGTCTCCATCATATCTGCTGCTCGCCGTGCCCACAAACACATCTCCGTGATTACAGCTATAGAGCGTCCGTGTGTAATTATACCGCAGTGTGACACAATGCTTTCCTCTCTAATAACACGTTTGTTTGTCTGAGGAAAGATGAAGCAGCATCACGGCCAGGAGTATTCCAGCGAACAACAGAGCCTTCTAAACAAAGAATAGCATGAATACAGATTGTGTGGCAACTTCAGCAACACCCAAACACTTACTTTCTCGAGGAATACAATCAGAACAGAACACACAGATGGAAAAATCAAACATAGACAAATGGGATTAGAGCGATGTGTTCAAGGCTTTTGGAGAGACAATAGCTGCGAGAGTGAGGCTTTCCTGTTTCATTTGGTTTGGAGCAGGATATGCCAAATATAAATCAAAAAAGTGCAAAAGAAAACAGTCAATCCACTCAGTATCATCTGGAGACTATAAAAAGTCATCAGAATGAAGATAATTCTGCATTAATGTTTGTAGAAACCAGTTTAATCCACTGACCTCTGGAACCTCTGTTGGTATACATGTGTTAGTGTTAGCCCCCAAAATAAAATGTGATCTCTTTCACCTGCTTTAACCACAACTGGTCATATTAACCCTTAAAATAAACATTTCATTAGCAATAATTGCAACTGTACAATAATAAGATCCACAAGTGGTTTGGATTTAATGTGATTTTCTTTTTTTTATTATTTGCATTTTCAATGTCTGAGAAAAAGATTAGGGAGCACTGATTCATTTTCCAGCAATCTCACTGGAAGAAGACAAAGTAAGTGAAAAAGTCAAAAACTCCAGTCATAAGGGGCCAGTGTACCTTTGTACTGGTCCCAATCCCGGAGAAATGTAAATGCGAAATGTGTCATGTCAAGGAAAGTGATAGGATCTTTTCATTTTTAGTAAGGACCCGGATGACGTTGAACTATCTTCTCCTAAACCCAGAAAAAACAGAGGTGATTATACTAGGCCCCAGGAATCTAAGAGACACACTATGAAACCAAAAGTCAATTTAGATGGTGTTAGTGTAGCTTAAATTGTCGGGAATCTTGGAGTAATATTTGACCAAGATCTATTGTTTAAAACACATTAACCAAGCTTGTAAAACTGCATTTTTTCACCTGCGCGACATAGACAAAATTAGGAATATCTTATCTAAAAGTGATGCCGAAAAACGAATCCATGCATTTGTTACATCGAGGTTAGATTACTGTAATTCTCTGCTGGCAGGGTGCCCAAGTAACTCCTTGAAAACTTTTCAGCTTGTCCAAACGCAGCAGCTACAATACTAACAGGAACCAACAGACAAGAGCACATTACCCCAGTCTTAGCTTCCCTTCACTGGCTTCATGTTGAATTCAGAATTAAGTTCAAAATATCTTCCTACCTTCTCCTCACCATTGATGGTAAAAAGGGCTGGACATAAGCAGTGTGACGTCACCCTTTGCTTTACGCACCTCGAGTTTGCAGCTCTTTCAGGCGCCATTTTTGGACGTTTTGGGGGTGCCATGTTGATTTTTGGAGCCAGAAGTCCCAAATTTGGGCATACAGGCGCATTCGCATGGTAACCAGTGGGCCAATCTCCAAAGCCAAGCTTGCTTGTTCAAAGTCCTTTGATAACGTACTCGCTCCCTGCAGATAGCGGCTAAATAACGCCATGACCTAATCTAAACTTAGCATCGCTGCTCATTGATTGTCCCTGTGTTAGCGGTGCCCTCTGGCAGCTGCTCAACATAAGGTACTTTTTTTTTTTTTTACTTTTACATGCATATCTATTTACTGCTTATGGCATGCTGAAAACACACTATAGTTATAAATAAAGAGTTCAAAGTTCATCTGTTGTGCTTTCATCTACTGTCATGTATTTCAAAGTTTATTTAAAAATGAATAAAAAACACCTTATACAAGTTGACTTAATAGCTTGAAATACAGTTTAAATTTGCTGTCATTGAAATCCAAAAGCACACAAATAAATGGAGATTTGTCTTAAGTTTATTAAAAAGAAGCTTAAGTTGTGGATGGATCAGGATGCAAAGTCAGATGAGGCGGAGGCAGACAAGGCTGGGGGTGTGTCAGCAGAACAGGAGCAAAGAGGACCAGAAGAGGAGCAACTGGAGACAGTTGTGTTCTGGACTAACAGAGGAGCAACTGGAGACAGGTGTGTTCTGGACCGACAGAGGAGCATCTGGAGACAGGTGTGTTCTGGACTAACAAAGGAGCAGCTGGAGACAGGTGTGTTCTGGACCGACAGAGGAGCAACTGGAGACAGGTGTGTTCTGGACCCACAGAGGAGCAACTGGAGACAGGTGTGTTCTGGACCCACAGAGGAGCAGGACAGGTACCTCTAGAGGTGCTTTGCAATGACAGAGAAAGCAAAAATGAATGTTTAAAACAAGTCTTGCTGTTGGGACCAGTAATCTCTGCAAGACAGTGATTAATGTTAACCACCGAAAAAAAAATGATAAAAAATGTATGACTGCAGAGTAACAAAAATGTTTTCTAGATTTAAAAGTCTTAAAAGGTTCAATGATTTAATTAACACTAACCTTAAGTGTCTGAATATACTGTTCAAAGTGGTTACCCCACAACCAAGCAGAGCCTTTCTTCTGTAGAATATCTGTAGAGAGTAAAATGTATAAAAGAGGGGAAATATGTACTTTCATGAAATAAGCATGTATCAAATGTATTTACTGTCTTTAGCTGTACAATGACACTAACCTGATCTTAGAAGAGTACATTGACAGAGCCCACTAATTTTTGCATTTAACATAATTAATAAAATAATAATATATGGCCTGTACAGGGGGTGCAAACTAAATAGTAATTATTCAGTCAAAGACATTTATCCTTATTTTACTTCATTTACGTTTATGTTGGTACAAAAATAGCTTATTACCAGCACAAACACCAAACTGTAGAAGGGTATTACACTGTTATCAACATAACTGAAGGTCAGATATGTTAGTATCTCTAGCATCTTCATATTATTAACCAAGTTTGACCGAGTACATCAGATTAAACTATTGTTAAAACGTTGTAGCAGTAAATGAGGCCTTTTAGCAGCCACCTTACTAGTTTTGTAGACTGTATATATTCTGAACAGTACTATAACACATGCAGAAATGTACTTACCTACAAACTAGAGCTGCGTTTCTTCAGTGCAGAAAGATGAAAAAGTCATATCAGCTGAATTAAACCAAACACAGCCAGCTGACAGCAAACGATATCTCCATTCACAAATAGCAGAAGCAAACTATTTAACAAAACAACACCATATTACCTAAAAAGCTTTGGATAATATGGGCTAACTATTTACAAACTTTGGCCATAGAAATAAAATGGCTGATAAAATAGCGGGATTCTGACAATCTCTCTGTTTTGACAAAAATATCCAGCGGCATCTTCTCCCGACAGAGAGCCATGGTAAACTAGATGAGAGGTGTCAATCAAACCTGTAAGCCACGCCCCCGCGGAGCGACATGGCAGAAAGGAGGCAGCTGATTGGTCAGTTATTAATCGTAATATCTTGAGTTATGGCGCAAATATCAACAAATCAATTACAGGAATGATAAGAGTGTGTTAAAACAAAGACGGCATAGTTAGAATGATGGCCCTGACAAAAATAGTGACTTAATTGGCGCCGATTTTTGAATGGTAGTCAGTGGGCTCAATGGAGCCTACCCCTACTTCCATATTAGCTTCAAACCTGGAAGCAGGCTTGCTATGTCCAGCCCTTATACCGTCAATGCTCCTCTCTTATAAGGCCTTCAGTGGGAAGGCCCCGTCCTACCTCAGAGACTTCACAGTGTTGTACCGTCCTAACAGAACGCTTCATTCTCAAAATGCAGGGCTACTAGTCGTTCCTAGAGTTTCCAAAAGTACAATGGGAGGTAAAGCCTTTAATAGCTCCTGTTTTATGGAATCAACTCCCAGCTATCGTTAAAGAGGCAGACACAGTCTCTACATTTAATTTTAGACTAAAGCCTTTTCTTTTTGACAGGGCGTATGGTCAGGACATATACAGTAGATGAGGTAAGGGCGTATGGTCAGGACATATACAGTAGATGAGACAAGCTGTTCCAGGCCTAGACGCTGTAGGAAGTATGACACACTGAGCTGAACATTATAGTTTACATCTCTCTCTCTGAGGGAGTGGATACTGTTGCAGATGTCCAGCTGCTGTTAGACGTCCCAGTGATGACTGGACCTTAGCTGTAGCCCATCTGTGATCCTGTCCCGACCCATGGACCCCTCCTGACCCCAGTTCCTCTCACTCAGATCAACTGATGATATTATTATGGACTATATTCATATAATTTTTTCATTCACCTGTACATATGGTGGACTATTTGTCAGTGACTGTCCTGGACACATCTATTGCATGGCCTCCTGCAACGGTGTTGCCGGTGGTCATTGGGGCACTCGGGGCAGTAACCCCCAAACTGGAGGAGCGGCTACAGCAGATCCCAGGAAAACCATCCGACATCTCAGTCGGTCAATTGGTTTTGTCAAAGTTTGTGAATTTTTATGGTTCATAACTATTGCTATTTGGTTTTTGTCATTTTTTGTCATAACTTTGCAAAATATAAGCTAAATTTCAGTTTCAATCTCAACTTTTAAGCACGTGTTTTGACACTCTGTATTAATGGTATTCTGTGCAGTGACAATAAGGGAATTATAGTGTTTTGAAGTGGATATATTGAATGAATATTTATTAGGGTCTTTATACAGACGTGATCAAAGACATCTGAGAGAAGATAAGAACTTCAGATGAACTGAACCGAAACCCAGCTGAGGAATTAATGAATGAATATATACATGGCGACTCACAAACAACAACAACATGCTGAGAGATGTATTGGTTCAGAGATGTTTGGAGCTGGAGGTCGTCAGAGGAAACACAAAAACAGAAATAGAGCTTGAACATAGATGGCTCCAAATGTGAGTCACTTCTTTTTCAAACTGAAATTGTAAAGTAATGTAAGTGGTAGTTTTAAAGCTTAATCCACTTGGCAGCATTTTTGTTAATGTGTTTCTCTTGAAAACTGCGACCCAAGAAAGTTCAAAAACTCATCTAAAAATAAGAAAGAGCTGCTGTGTGATTAACTGTTTGAGTGAAGTGACTGGCTTGCCACAATTTACTCAATCATTTGCTGCCAGAACAAGGATTTATGGTCGCCACTTGATGTTTTTTACAGACTTGATTTTAGACTTTAGTTAAACTGCTGTGTCGACTCATCTGTTAATCTGTTTGGTTTGTTTTTTTGTTGCATTTACTAAAACAGCTGCCATAATAAGCTTTTTGTTCTTTAAAGCAAAACTTACACATCTTTAAATATTATAACTGTACATATGCTTATACTACACTCATCGACTTTAGCTTTTACTTGGTGTATATTCTCAGCGATCTCAGATATGTATAGTTGTGATTCCCGGACGTATGCCGTGATATTTCCTATTTTTGATAAACCTAACCTTAGTTTACCTAACCATAGCCAAAACCACTTTTGGTTACACAGTTTGGTCTTCATTTGTAAAGAGCTTTTTAATACTCCATCCATAAAGCCACAATACATCTCTTCAATGGAGAAATAAATACATAAATAACCTAATCTTTTACAAAATCAAATTAAAAGAGAGCAAATGGCTGTCACGCTTAACAGACCTTATCCACTGACCTAGAGATGTCTAGAAAAAACAAATTGTGATGCACATTAAACTGTATTTTTCTACCTGCAGCCAATAGCATAAAAGTGGACACTATTGCACCTTATGTTCTTTGTTTTCTATTGGCCCTGATCGAGGGTCGTGTAGTCAGTGATGCATGGTTAATTTGACATTTTCCACTTGGTGCAGACATTCTGTAATGCACCACTGAGGCAGTTACAGTCTAAAACAGGACAAACAGCAGCAAAGGAAATGTGAGATAACTACTTATGTTGTGTGTTAAGCTGTCACATAAATGTACAACGTGTGTGAGTCTAATTAACCTGGTCATTTTGGTTTTAGCTGACTGAAAACAAACAAAAAACATGCATTTAAACGTTACATCTGGCTAATACATCCTCTTTCCTCGACCAGATTTCTACTCTGTGCTTTTACTTCTGGCACAAACAAATCAGTCCAATCATTCTTAGGTCTGGCCTTCGCACTTTACAGTAGACGCCTTACACTTAAGGAAGGGAAGGTAAAATGGACTTTAAAAAGAACAGTTTAAGGCACAGAGTTGAGCAGATGGAAGCTTGAAGGAAAAATCTTTTTAGCCTTTAGGTGTTAGCCCTCAGGCAGTGAAAAAAAAACAGCGTTATGGCATTAGGGAGGAAAGAACCTATTTAACCACAATATATACACAGTCGTGTATTTTAATATATCCCTAGTTTGTACTTTCTATTGCTATAATTAATTCACTTTACTGTATATTAAAGAAGTCCACTGTTGCTTGTGTTTAAAGGGGGAAATAATCAACTTTGCCGCATTAATGACTTTATTCAATAATCGTGTGTAAATAAAGACGTGCGCTTGAGTAAACTAAATTAAAACTGTGCCTCGGAGCTGTTGGTTTTTCGAAGATTTGACACATTTTTCCGGCGCTCTCTCTCTCTATCAGGACGAAGAGAGGGAATGTATGAGCCGCGGCGAGTGCCAGTCAGGTTCAGTGGTTCATTTAATTAAAGCGCTGTTTAATCTCCAGAGGCGGCTTCACCACAATAATCACATCTGTTTTAACGAAATGCGACTGTCACACAGGCCACAAACCGATAGGCTTTGTTCCGTTCGGCTGTCCGCTAAGATTTATCGACGTCACTGTGATCAAAGATGGAAATGAGACTTAATTATTTAAATAAGGAAGAATTAAATGAGATGTGCGATGGGGCAAACTTATGGAGAGACAATGTGTGTGAATGGATATAAATTGGGCACTTAAAATGGTAGTTCAGTGAGAGACAGTAATTACTAAATGTTAAACAGAGTGGGTTATATCTACAAAGGACTGTCTAGTTTTCTCTGGTCTAATGAGGGACTTAGGGTGCCTTCACAGCCACTTTAAAAAAAAAAAAAAAAAAAAGGATTATATTTAAGATCATAGTACTTTATAGTGAAAACCCATTCGAAAAATGCAAAATAGGATAAAAAAAAAAAAAGGCTCAGTGTTAAGATTGCATGCAACCTTTTCCATTAAATCTGTTTTTTTTTTTTACAGTGTCTTGTTACAAATAAAGTAAGTGTTTTTTTGTTTTGTTTTGTTTTTTTTGTTTTTTTACGCAAATGGCTAAATATTTATCCAGGTTGTATATTTTAGGGTTGAATTTTAATTTGTCATGATTTTTCCTTTTCTTTAAGTCATTTATCATGTGCCTTTTTAAACTAAATATTACCACCTGTGTCCCTTTGGCATTTTTTGTGCCACTGACTTCCATTAAAAATGCATTTTTTTCATACTCTACCATTGCAATGTGATATTTCTTTCATTCCTTGCGATTGAAATCTTTTAATATTTCTACTACTCTATATTTCTACAACTTTTTTATGTGTCCAAGGGAGTCAGATGGAGTCCATTTTTTACAAACAAAAATAAAATTTGATTAATGTCAGAATCATTCCCTTGTTTACCAATGAACACTTCATTTCAAGTTTGTGCTTGTAAATTCAACAATAACAGGACTGACAACAATCTTCTTACTCCCTTTCTCCCTTTTGGCACCTGTTGCTTCTTGTTGAATTGACAAGGGGCTGATGTCAAAGGCAATGTACCATTCAGACACTACAGAAAACACTCTCTAATAACTATGCACAAATGTCAACTCATGTGGCAGTTTACGTGAGCTACCGACAATGATAATGACAGCATGCTAAGTGAAATTCATAGGTTTAAATGAGGCTAAACAGGAGTAAAGCAGGAAGTTAACAAGTGAGCATGGCGTCTAGCAAGAGCACAGGGGCCTGCTGGGCTGAATTGCAGTGGGAAGTTATTATCTAAATGAACAACAACTGTCTGTAACATGATGCAAAAAAGTGTGACAGCAGTCTAACACTCCAGAGGTGCTGGGGGATGGCAAGCGGATGTTCAAACCAGACTGTCTACTTTGACATTGATCAAAGTAGACACAGTTCTTTAGGAAATCTTTGGAGAAGCTTCCCAAAATCAAAAGGAACTGAATCAAAAGTAGACAATAAAGACTTGAGGCTGTGAAAAGATTAGGTTTAGAGAAAGGGGTTTAAAAACACTAATGCTAAGTTTTGGTGTTTTACAGTTTCTCAAGCTTCTTAAAAAGTCACTGAGCAGGAAGGTACAGGTCAGGTCAGTTCAACATGTTGGATTGATGCAGGTAATCCCTGAATACGTTTGCATTTCCACTGTGGTGCATAATAGCCAAAAACCTAAACTACAACATCATGCGGGTACATTATGAATTCTTTATCCCTAGAAAACTGTATATTCTACTGTGTCTAATCATCTATCACATGCATGTTTTAATAAATTAATGTGCAGCTCTTACAGAACTTCTGGCAATCACTTTTGCTTTTGCTTAAAAGATGCTTTTGTTGGTCTACACTGATCAACAAGGAACGGAATTACAACAGATACAACAAAGAAGCAGTGCAGAAAACACACACACACACACACACACACACACACACACAACAACAACAAGGAAGATGTACACAAATGTTATTTTTAACGAGTTAATACAGTCGATGTAGCAATTATTAGCCTATTAGCAGCAGTTCAAGTAGAGGTAGCCTATTCAAAACAGTAGATGGATGTAAACAATTATAATAAATAACTTAGTATATAGTCTAAAATAAGCCTATATGGACAAAAACCTAATTGTTCTGTCAAATTATCAAGTTATTGTGAAAATATTTATAAATGACCTATATTACTATGTAGGTAAATATTTAGGTAAACATTTGCTTTCCATTTTAAACGTTTGCTGATGATGAAATTAACGCCAACATGAAACATCGGGCAGCTCCGACTCACCCGAGTTTCCGAACCGTTGTTCCAACTTGAGCAGGCGTTTATGTGCATTTTTCAACTCAAAAAAAACATTTTCCAAGTTCCCGAATTTCAGTTCCAAGTTCTCAATGCCCTGAAGACAGTGGAGATAATTGTGGACGTAAGAAAAGACCAGAAAAGAAGTGTTTGCATCAATATATCAAAACAAATTCCTAATCTGTGAAACCTTACCTGGCAATAAAACAGATTGTCATTCTGATTGTCTCTCCCCTCGCTTCTCTGTTTGCCTCCAGATTGTTTCCTGTGGATTTTTGCTCAGATTCGGCGTGTCTGCCATCTTGAGACAACCCGAAGCCTGTGGAAACAAGGGAAAAAATGGAGGAGGAGAAAGTGTTTTTAAACGACATGCTACTTTCTTCACACAAGTCAAGGACACAATTATTAATTCATGCATGGACAGAATCGGAGCCATTACAGAACCCAGTGTGAATGTAGTCTTAGTGTTATCTGCTTCCCCCAGTCAAGTAGTATTTTTATTTCCAGAGGAATATAAATTTGCTTCCCTCCAAAACCACTCCAGCAGCAGGAAGCTGGTTCCACATTTTGTCTGAATAAGAATGAGATGGAGCTTCAAAACACACTTTGCTGCTGCCAATCCAAAAAAAAAAAATGTACAAAACCACACTGCAGAAATAACAATACCTGGAAATAAACAGAAAGGAGCAGATAATCATATAGAATGTGCTTTTAAAGACACCAAATCTCCACCTAAAGCCAAGCCTTCTGTGTTCCACTGAAGCCTCCATTGATTAAAGTTTGTGTTGAAGCGAGCATCTGTCTGCCTGCTTATTTGCCCAGGTCTCATCTGTTAAAGTAAATTATGTATCGTATTTCCTCACAAAGCTTTATGAAAAATGTATGTGTTATCAGAAAACACATGAACATGAGAATAAGCAGCGGAAAATAGCGCGGCCGATATGAAACCGGGACATAATTGCTTTCATTGTTTACTGAAACGCTCCAGTAACTAGTGCCATATAAAATTATACAGTCTGTGTTCTTAACAGCCGGCTGTGATTGGTGAGAAACAGCAGGAGAGTGGAAATGAGAGGTGAAGTGAATCCATCATTAACGCGTTCGGAGCTAAATGTGCCTCTCGTTAAATGCAGACTGTTAAAACTGGGAGATGGATAAAGTGATGCAGTGGTACATGTGGAAACTTCACAGACAAAATGAGAAATGAATTTTTAGTCAAAGAAAAGCTGGTTTTACTCTAACCCTGACTAAAAAAAAGACTATTATTATTTAGATTTGTATTAATAGATTGTTTAAATAGGTTATTATTTGTATAATATGATTTAATAATATTCATTCTTTGTTACTGCTGCTACTTTTAATACTGTCACAGGTTTGTTGTGTGTTTCATATTTGTCTGATTTATAAAGATTGATTGATGTTTATTTTTTCAGTCTGGGTCGATCCACGTTTCCAGCATTTGTTGCATCTCATCCAAACAATAGGACAGACAGACTGGTTAAAAACATTAAAATGAGAAGGGGGGCTTTTCAAAATCTCCGTGGCATTTTACAACCAAATTTAACCCAGCTGCACACCAGGTACAGAAGCCCTCACTCTGTTGAGATGCAGGTGGCAATTTGTTTTTGGCGGCTCGCGACTAACCTGGAATACAAGTCAATCTCCCACCTCTTTGGAGTCGGTACATCCACTTGTTGTCTCATCACCCAAGAAGTAATTACAGCCAGAAATACAATTTTATTCACCATCTGCAGCTGATTTTAGGAGAATAGAGCAAGGCTTTAAAGGTAAATGGAAGTTCCCTCAACTTGTAGGTGCCATTGATGGAATACACATGCCTATTAAAGCCCCCACAAACACATCAGCAGTAACTGTAACACAGTGGTGTCAAACTCAAATTGGTGAGGGGCCACAATCATTAATAAGAATCCTTTCTGGGGCCGAAGATGATGACATTTGGACGCTTTTATAAAAATTTGGATGCGAGATTTCATCTTCATTTAAGTCTTTTAACATTAATTTCCTCCTTTTATAGAAACTGTTTGTAGTTTGCAGGTTTTTGTTGGACTTGAACAGGTTTAAGTCAGATGTGAACTGGTTTTACATGGATTTGAATTGGTTTTAATTGGATTTGAACAGTTTTTAGTTGAATATGAGCAGGTTTTAGTTGAATTTGAACAGTTATTAGTTTAATTTCAGCAGGTTTTATTTATCTTTGTAGCAAAAATAAAATCCATTAAAACCTAGTGCCAAAAATATCACTTTCCAAATGTGTTGAAGGGCCACATAAAACACTGCAAAGGGCCGCATTTGGCCCCCGGGCCTTGAGTTTGACATGTGTGCTGTAACAGAAAGGGACAATATTAGTAGTCTGAGAATATGGGATGTAAACATTGGACACACAGGACGAGTTCATGATGCTCGTGTTTTGCTCTCTTCTCTCTTTTGATCAGGGCCCAATGGGTGTACTTTTTCCCCAATGGATCAAAACTATTGAGAGAGTAAATGTGCCTCTAATGATTTTAGGTGATGCTGCCCATAATTTTTGCAAAGTTCATCATGAGGTTCATCATGAGGAATACTTAGGAGTGGAAAATGAACAGGAAGATGAAGCAAGTTCTAGTGGTTCTAAGGTTCATCTGTATGCAAAAGTAAGAGCTTAACAAACAGTGCCTTGAATACTGTTTAATAAATATTGTTCTTGACTAAAAACATTGTACTGTTGTGATATTAAAGTAATGTATGTTTTCTGTAACTTTACTTTCTCAAAAATTGTTTATTACCAGTGTTGGGCAAGTTACTCAAAAATTGTAATACATTATATATTACTAGTTACTGTAAATAAAACATAATATATTTATATTACAATATTACTGTCTCTGAAATGTAATGAGTTACATTACTTTGAAGTTACTTTTACCAAAATGAAGACAGATTTTAGTGTAGCCTATGTTCTAGTGATAAAACATGACATTCTTTTTCTTGCTTGGAGTTAGCATGGCACCGCTCCAGGTGCTTTTTCAAGTTGCTTGTACTAACCCTTGATGTTGAGAGTTCCTTTGGTGAAGCGCAAAGTTTGCACTTGACTATTATATTATTGTCCAAATTCGAAATAGTGGGAATAGGTCCATCTCACAAATGTATAATTCACCTCAGTGATGGGAAGTTTGATTCTTTTTACTGACTCGAGTTTAAATGAATCACTCACCAAAAAGAATCGAGTTTTTGAGTCATTTGAGTCACTGAGTCAGTGACCTAGAGTGTGCAGAAACCAATATACGCACCCAATGACCACCCACTCCCAGTCCCCACTGATTCATTGATATTGCTAAAACCACTAAAATGTGAAAATGAATGAAAATTTTATTGTGAGGAAAAAAAAGAGGACAGACATCTCACAATTAAAATAAAACTACTAATACTTTTTAACAGCTTTAACCATATATGTAACTTATTTATTTATCAACTATGAATTCATTTATTAACTTATTTAAGTGACTTATTAATCTTGTGAACTCATTTATGTCTTTAACCTAAAGACATCAAAATAACCTAAGGCATATTTAAAAACAGTCAATAATCCACTATCATAAATCCTCTATTTAATATTCCTGCTATGCATCAAACAAACCGCACTTATAATTAAATAGCAATATTGTTGTTTTCTGTTTCTTTATTGCCGTTAGTGTTTCAAACTGTAGTCAAAGTGGACTTTCGTCTCCCTGTGGTCAAATGAGCTGCACGTAATTTTTAGTGCAAAATTATACCATTCATTACGGCAACAGTCATCCGCTGTTACCGTAAAAACTGGTGTAATAGCGCTCTAAACATAGCGGCAGCTAACCAGACAACAGAAAAAGAAACCACGGCTGGCAGGACCGTAGTTTAGCAAGCAATAACAGGGACGAGTCAGTGAACAAGTTAATAGAGGCGGAGAATCACGACTCCCGATTCAGTAAAGTGACTCTCGAGTTTTGAACGGTTCGTTCGAACCGCAGATCACTACTCAGCAGTCATCATTCACCCATACACAGTAGATTAGCTGGCTTACGTGACATTTACTGCGCGCCACTGATCTTCTCCTGCATTTGTTGGTCACTTGGATTTTTTTTCTGGTGGTGTAAATGTTGGCCATTTTAAGCTAAATTTATTTGTAGTGCACGTTACTGAGATTGTAACGGGTAATATACTATGTAACTTTTTATTTGTAATGCGTTATATTACTCCATTACACCAAAAAATAATATACTACTGTAACTCGTTACAAAAGTAACGCGTTACTCCCAACACTGTTTATTACTATTGGTTTTACTAAATTATTTGTAAAGAAAAATATACATAGCATGTACACAAACTTTATATGCTATATTCAGTCAAACACTGTAAAAATATGAAAAAAAAAATTAAATAAATAAAATCAGCCAAATAAAAGGAACTGAAAGCTACATTCCTTTGTCTTCTTTAAATAAATTGTAGTGTAGACTTTGTTTCAACAATCACATAAACAGTAAGTAGCCTAATAACTTCAAGCCACACTGAAAAATGTAACCGTGTATAACCAACTTGTAACCGAACAATCTACAGGTGATAGAAATGCTGAGTGTAACTTTCCCCATATAGGACATCTGATACTAGTAGGCTGCTGTGTTTATCATTTTGCACCTCCCCATCTGCTTTAACAGTGAGTGATTGCATGAGTGGTGTGGACTGCTGCACATGGGACACTGTTAACTGACAAAGAGACCAGGTACTGTTAGGTGCAGACATTGAAGAAGCTGTTGGAAGCCAGCTGGTTGGAGTTGATGGCTGTGAGGGATGATAGTGTGATTGACTAGAGGACAACAAAACAAACAGTCCCCAGTATTTGACTGAACATCGGAGTATTTGTTGTTGTGCTTGCATCATTTGAAACCCTTATTTCCTCTGCCTCCTCAACCTCTCCTGATAAGCTGCTCTAAGTCGAAGGGATGAAGAGTTTTGAAAAGATGAAGCCTCGTCTGCAGGGCTATGTCCACAAGACAAACTGCTGGCCTCGTTCCGAGTATCTTATCAAGTTCATCAAACCATGGGCATTTGTCTTTTTCTGCACCAGAACTGTGCAGAACTGTTTAATGCATCTCGTACCTTTATGTAGGTTTGGTGAAGTTTTTTCACTTTAATGAGGCACTGTTCAGAAGACTGCTCGAAACCCCACTCGTTCTACTTTTGCTGAACATGGTAAATGCCACCACATTTGTGTGTGTTTTCTCTAGCAGCTGCATTATGTGTGCATCTACCAAATATCAAGGCACTGTATTTCCTCGTTGCTCCAGGTTTGTTCATGGCTTAAGGCTTTTTGTGATACTTCCGCAGGTGTTTATTTCCCATAATGCCTGGCTACAGTAGCTCGTTAACTCCAAAAAGGCAGATGACATTTGGAGTCAGATCGGGGCCGGTTGATATTCACACTGTAAGAGAACTGTACCAGAGTCCGTTTGTTTAGTCCAGACCCGAGTTCGCACAAGTGTATTTACACCTGCACACTTGATCTGAACTAACATGGGAAACGAACTCTGGTCCACGAGGCAGGTGTGAATACACCCTTAGAGACACACACACGACCATTCACACTCACAATCATTCACTGTCCTCACAGTGCACTGTGACTTGAATTATGTGTCTGGGGTCACCTGACAAACTGTCTGCAGCCCCCAAAAACAGAATTCTAGCTGAATTCAAGCCTGAATTCAGGCCAAGAATGGTGATGCAAGCATCATGATCTGGGGATGTTTCTCATACTTTAATGTTGGGTCTAATTATCACACACCAGACATCATGGATCAGTTTGAATAAATCCAAATACTTGAAGAAGTCACACTGTCTTATGCATTAGAGAAAATGCCCTTGAAATGTGTGTTTCATCAAGACAATGGCACAAAACACAGCAATAAATGAGCAACATCTTGGCTCCAGATCGACAAGATTGACATTATGGAGTGTCCAACACAATCCCCCGACCTTAATCCAATAGAAAACTTGTGGGTGACATCAAAAATGCTGTTTCTGAGGCAAAACTAAGAAATGCAGAGCAATAGTCCAGTGGTCCTGGGCTGTTCACAGGAGCCAGAAGCTGGTCCACTCCATGCTACACAGATGTGTCAGCTTCTCAAAAGCAGTGGTTATACCATGAAATATTAGTTCAATGATTCACAGCTAAAGAATTTTAGACACTGCTGTTTTTTACAGCCAATTTTCTTCACTTTCTTTAAAGCAATAACAAAGTTTATCTTTTTTTGTTCATGTTTTGATTTGGAATTGAATGTGCAGTGTCCCCAATGCTTTTGCGTGAATGAAAATAAAAGCTATTACAAGGATTTGGAGCTTTACTCACTTTTTCAAACACACTGCTATTATATTGAACATAACTGTATGTCCTTGGATGTTGGAAGGGAATCCACCGTATCTGGGAGGACATACAGACTCCACAAAGTTTAAAAATAATGATATAACAATAAAGTGTATTATTTTCAGCATTGTCAACACAAGGTCATGGTTAGCAACAGTCTTTATAGTCCTTTTTCCTTTTTCACAAGGGACCATGTTGCAATATGTGCAGGGGTCAGCTGACTTTTCATCCCACAAAAGGGTAACGGAGGCATGGCACAACACACAACACAACAGCTCAACCACAAGGCAAGAGATGTACTTGAGCTGTCAAACCACATGCATCTGTCTGTGCAAAGTGAATACACATTGCGAGGCACAGTGCAGATATCACATGATGTAAAATACCCTGTGTAGAGGCAATCCTATGATATGAAGATACATATTACTTTCTGTCCTCTAATGCCCGTGTGACCCTTGAGGTGATTTGAATGTTGAAACCCTGAACATGATAAACAACCGTTTGTGTGCGTGTACCAAAACAACAACACAGTATGTGTCCAGACTAAAGGGGATGCATTATGGCCAGACAGACCCACTCATCTTACTTGGCAAAGTGAAGGGTTTCTGGACCTTATCTCATTTAAACCCATTCCAAAATCAGTCCTGTCTGACCAGTCGTAACATTTATGCAATGCCTTCTGTCACTGATTGGTTGAATTATTTCAAATTGTGTCAGTCCAGAGGCACTTTATTCTGCATATGTCGGTACTGCTGCTGAATTCTGATTGGTTGTACGTCCATCCAGTTGCATTCTGGGGTAGTTCTATCTGTGCCCATTTGTTGCATCCTCTGAATCCTACTCAAATGAACTCTTTAAAAAGAATAAGAATTAAAAGGCTGGCTAGACTAGGATGCATTTGAAAACTAGATATAGGACTGCCTCCTCTGCCTTGTCACTAATTCTATCTGTGGTAATTCAAGAGGAAAAAAAAAATCATACGGCTGTGTCGATCAATTAGTGTGGCAAAGTCTCTTATTTACCTCACAATGTATACAGAGATTGTTGTATATTTACTATGTAACATCTTACAACTTTTTGCTGAAGCCATTAATGTTAACGATCCCATAAATTTTCCCTTGGAGTAAATCACAGCACTTGTTAAATTATAAAT
This sequence comes from Rhyacichthys aspro, assembly GCA_036850595.1. Lineage (NCBI taxonomy): Eukaryota > Metazoa > Chordata > Actinopteri > Gobiiformes > Rhyacichthyidae > Rhyacichthys > Rhyacichthys aspro. Next base: position 12,854 of record JAWCTZ010000318.1, on the reverse strand, counting down.
ACAGCAAATGTAGAGAGCTTGTTAACACATTCTACAAAGTGTTACCATATTACAATCACAATGACATGGATTTACAATATTTTCCAAAGATGAATAACTCCTACCATCCCTTGGGGAATAAAGTGTGGTTTTCAGAGCTATTCTGAAGCAGAGACAGATATTTTTTCTCTTCTCTGAACCACAATTTGGCTTCACTTGTCATCAGGCAGGAGTTTCTCCAACAGTTTCACAGCCGATCAGCTTCAGAAAGCACTCCGAGCCGACCGCGATTAAATCCACGCAGGGCTATAAATTCTGATTTGTCATTCCTGAGGCTGGGCTGTTTCTCCGGGCCGAAAGGTCAGCACGGCACTTTCGGCGAACAGATATAGTGGCGTATTTGCATAGCGAGCATTAATGAGGTCTCGTACAGCCGGCTGCCTCCAGAGATGTCGAGTGAATTAGGAGCAGCATCCGTGTAAATCCTCATCAGTGCCAAGAAGATTGTGATTAGAAGGACCGTAAAGAAGCAGCTTCCGCTTATAAGATGAGCTTTACTATAATCTCAGGGGAAAACTGCATTAAAGTTTGAAGTATTTGGAATGTGGCAAAACAACTATCTCCCAAATCAAATGGAAATACTTTTTGAGAAACATACATGTGGTGTTAGTAGTATAATAAGTAGGATAATAGTATATATTGGGTGTTCTGCGATTTAGTTTTTAGTGTTTCATTGATAAAAATGTTTGTAATATTAGACCTTTAATCAACATGAGCTACGTGCACATTGTAACAACAAAGTTAAGCAGATGGCAATGCATTTATAATAGACAAATTTTGGAAAATGACAACCAACCAACTGCATGTGTGTGTTGTCAGTGAGTGGGTAGAGAAAATTAGCATGTGGCTTGATGTAAAACTATATAAACAGCTCAATTTGTACACGGCCACACTAGCTAAAACCTGCAAGTTACAAGCCAGGGCTATGTTATGCTAAACTTAAAAAAAAAAACCCTAAACAAAGGTGCTAGGGTTGTCATTGGATGGGTTTATGACCTGTGCTTCATCATCAAAGACTGTTAAACTGAGACCTGCCAGACCACTAGAGCAGCAAAGCCTACATTAGAGGTTAATGATTAATGCAGTAAAACTTGAGCCCAACACTAAAATATTGACTCTGTTTTTCAGCATCTTTAAATTGTCTATTAAATTAAATTAGGTCTATTACAGCCTCTTTATGACTTTCTTTTGGCTTATCACTTGTACTGTTCTGACAATGTGTCCACTTGCATGATTTTGTAGAATGAAGTGATGGATGGAGAGCAAACCCATAATCTTTGCCTTAAGTCCAAAAGCTTACCATTGACGACCACACCCACTGATTAATGCAAGATTTAGAAAAATACTAAGTAAATGTTGAAGAGAAGTTCTATTGGATCCTAAATAGCACGTGGACTTGTATCGTGAAGCAGTGTGCATTCGACCTTGATGTATTTAGTTTACATTTGTCATGTAATATTTTTTGATGTCCAAACAAAAAAGGCAACCAGTCAACTATATATGGCATGAATGAAACCCTGAAACATCTTTGCAGATTTGAAAATAGATAAATTAAAAAAAAAGAATGTTGTAGTCGTGATTAGACAGAATTAGACACTTAACAGAAACACAAACATTTCATTTTTTAAATATATTAGGGCTATACTAGCCCTTGTAATGTGTTAGAAAGCTGCCCACATCTTTAGTGTCAGCGGGTCAAATTTGACCCGTGATTAAACTCAGCCTGAAAATACTTAAAAACACTAGTTATCATCCAATATTGTTTTTCACCTCATAGCCAACTTAGTATGTATTCATATCCATGGAAACAATGTTTTAATTTTTTTTTTTTGGCTCCACAGACCTTTTATCTTACAATATACCACTCGTTTTCGATTACAAAAACTGTTTAAATTCACTAATTATATTTCCTATAGTGATAAAATAAGTAATTATATTATCAATGTCTTATAAACTAATATTAGAGTACACCTACCCAAAAAAAATTCTTTGATTTTTTTATTTTTATTTAAAATGATTAACAATAGTGACATCTGTGGTGTTACCCGTATAGATTTATGGTAGGATAAAGACCAGATAAAGATTTTATAGAGATAAAAGTCAATTCCTTTCTCCTTTATTCTTACTTCATTTTAATCAGAATTGTAAGTGCAAATTGAATTAAACCATAGGGCAGGTGTGTGTGTGTGTGTGTGTGTGTCTGTGTGAACCATAAACTCATTCATTCATTCATCTTCTACCGCTTATCCCATTCGTGGGGTCGCGGGTGGCTGGAGCCTATCCCAGCAGCTTTGGGCCTTAGGCGGGGTACACCCTGGACAGTGGCCAGTTCGTCGCAGGGCTGACACTTAGAGACGAACACTGACAGACAACCATTCATTCTCACATTCATCCACTAGGGGCACTTTAGAGTCACCAATTCACCTACACATGCATGTCTTTGGGCGGTGGGAGGAAGCCGGAGATCCCGGAGAGAACCCACGGTGACACGGGGAGGACATGCAGACTCCTCACAGAAAGACCAGAGTTAGCCAATGATGTTTGAGTTGGCTACAATCAGCCAACGATGTTTTGGGTCGGCCGGGATTCGAACTCACGACCCTCTTGCTGTGCACTCTGCTACCGTGCACCCCTGAACCATAAACTGAACATTCAAAAACAATATGGTCTCAGGGCAGGTGTGTGTAGTTGTGTATGAACCATAAACTAAACATTGAAAACCAATGTGTTGTGTGTGAACCATAAATTGAACTTTGAGAGACAATATTTTGTCCATAAGCTGGCAGTAGCTTCATTACAGGATCTGTACACCCCAGCAAGAAGCAACAACAACTGTTTATATATGTCAAGGTTTATTTTTTATTCAAAATGTATCAATCTGCTGCAAGAAAGTTTGAGTTCACGTGGGGGAGGTGTGGTGAAGGGGGTCTGTGTGTGTGTGTGTGGGTGGGTGGGTGTACGTGTGTGTGTGGGTGTGTGGGTGTGTTTGTGTGTTGTGGGGCACATTGAGCCATATTTGATCAACAGAGCAACCCACAGCTTTTAAGTGATGCATACAACAGCCAGTATTCTCTGCCGGGTCATATTTGACCCGTCACACCACAAATGTCACTTTTTTTTTTTGAGACCTTTAGAATTTACTAAAATGGAAAAAATAAATTTTGTTGCATTAAAATAGTTGTGTCTGAGGATTAGATGAAGCCTCGTTCCAGTACAAAAAAGCAAATGGTACTTTTTACATACCTAAACTTGAAAATGGGTCAATTTTGACCCGAACACAATGTAAGGGCTAGGGCTGGTAAAATTAGAGTGTTAACTTTTTGTATTCATTTTTCTATTCAAAAGTGTGACAAAGTTAAATGATTCAAAATAAAGGTAATTATCTTGTGTTAAATTGAAGATTCAGTGTATTTATTAAAAGTTAACAAGTTGTGCTATTCATTGCGATTAATTACAGACAGATTTGTGATTTTTTAAATTTTTTTAAATCGATAAAAATAAATATTTACACAACTCAAAAAAATAAAAAAATATTTACAGGCATGATGTGAACTGGGACAACTCATAGTTGGTTATTAGCTATAACCAACTGTAGATGAGCTAAGCTGCTTCAGGCCTGGAGGCAGCATGTACCGAGCTGGACTTGTATTAATTTTCATATATTTGTATATGAGATGAACTACTTTAAGACTAACTATATATAACTGTCCTGGACACATCTATGTCACGGCCTGTCCGTCCTGTGACTGGATCCTTCTCTGGTTCTCCCTGACATTTCTCTTTCTCTGCTTCTACTAAAGGTCTAAATGGGGATCGAACCATATTGTTTGATGGAAATGGTCATCATTATTTAAGGGCTGATTGGTAACAAAAACATCATCCGACCATACTCATCATATTTTTATTTATTTCCAGATAATTACTTGCATGCAGATTTAATTACAATAAATAAATAAATAAGTTTAACTTCATATACACAGTGAGTGTCTTCTTTTAAAAATGAATTAGTCAAGGAGATGGGTTCAGTTAATGAAGGTTAGAGGAGATGTGCAGGGTCATGATGCTTGAAGCGCTGATGAAGTCAGAGCTCTGGAAAACCATTAAAGAGTAGCTAAAGCAGCGGGAAAATGACCTTACTCATCATAAAAAAGTCTCTTCATTGTGCGTCAGGTGGGAGGAATGGAATATTTGCCGCCTCTTTTCTTCTAATGTGTCGAGTTTTCCTTTTTTTTCTGCAGCACACCTCACTAGAGACTGTTACCTTCAACATTATCATTTTACTCATTAATCACAGCCTGAGTGAAGCTCTTAAGTAAATCAGGCCTCATTTGTTCAACACAAAGACTCACAATAGCACAGGGAGCGCTTATTTATGCTAATTGAAGACGTCATTTGCATTTCAAAGCCAAGGTTTGCCGTTTCTTCGCGCAGAGGTGTTTCTCGGGTGAACAGCGCTGAACTTGTGGTTAAATGAAGCTCGTTAGTTTTACTTTGTCAAACCAAACTAATTGAACTGTGGACACTTTGTGTTTTTATTAAAGAAATGCTGCGTTGTGACCATACATCAGTGCCTGATTGAGCTGCCTCATGCAAGAATTTAATTATTACCCTGCAGGTATACACGTCTTACAAATTCAGTCTGGGACTGGGACACAAATATAATGAGGTAAATATGATTCAATTCAATATTTGTATTACCTCACAGGCTTACACTTAAAGAGTTTACCTTCACCAAAAGACTGAGGGTCATTGTTAATGCAAATGATTGTAAACAGCAGTTGCTTATTTTTGTATAGCTTGGAAGGAAGAGCAAAAAAAGAGCAATGAATAAAAGTCAAAGGAAAAAAAAAAAGATTTGGTCACTTTCATGTGTTATTTGCAAAATGAAATGACACCAACTATCTGCTGAAACACATAAATGTACTGTATGGACCACACAAGCTGCATATGTGATGACATCACATTCCCACCACATTATGCTGCAAACATATCTTCAGCTGTTCCCTTTAGGGGTCACCACAGCAGGTCATAATTAATGGATTGCAAATGTAATTTGGCAACGTTTTTACGCCAGATGCTTTTTCTGATGCAATGCTCTCCATTTCTTCAAAAGACTTGCTTGTGATCCCTTGTGGCTGGATTATATCCCCCAGACATTTATTAGACTCTTGTTTTGGGCATGGATAAGTTAGAAAGCTGTTAAAGCTCCACTACCCAGTATTCATTTTACCATCATGGTCTCAACACCACCCCTCACCCCCAACAACCTATAACCAATGACTCTTCCAGATTGAACGGCTCCACAGATCATAGTCTGTTTCACAGTACCATCTGGTAAGGCTCCCGTTGAAAGTGTTTGCAAAAGGGAGGCGCCTTTTGTCAAAAACCTGGAGGTGATTGGATGAAGCAGAATCTACCTACCATGAGGTTTCTTTAACCAATCACAGCAACGATATGACGTGCCACTTTTGCGCTTCTTTCAAAGAAGAAATACTCTCTACTTCTGATAAAACTGTTTTGATAGCAGCGTCAACGCTGATGTCTTTAGGCGTAGCCATGTTGATAACAAAGAGAGAAAGAAGAGAGCGCTTGATGCTTTTGTCAAATGAAAGCCCGCCTCTTCCTGTTAGTGCTGCCACATCATTGGTCAAAAGAGTCCAGTAAGCCCACGGATTGACACAAACAGTTTGCAAGATGGATTTACGTGAGTCTGGAAACTCGCAAGAATGCAGCTGCAGGGCAAGGTTATCAGACCAAAGGACTCTTAATTATCTTTTCTCTTTATTAAACATTGTCGAAGCTTTGCAGCTATTTATGTTTATCCACATTGAACTTTGCTTCTGCACTTGTGTTTACCGTGATGTAACACAAGTGCAGAAGTTTCATTTTTATGTGAGATTTCAATTATACTTCAAGCTAACTTAGATGCATTGCCATCCTTTACTGTAGCAGCGTGAGATGCTGGAGGTAGAGTCATTTAATGCTCCAATAAACACACCGTCCTCACTGGGCGGTTTATTACCTGCTTTCTATACTTGAAATTCACAGCTGCTAAACTTTACTACATTGTAGGGGCTCCCTATTTAATATCACAAGCTATGTTTGTGTTGGATGCATTTAAACAGCCAAGTCAGTGTTTATCATTTCACAAAGCATTTGCCATCAGTTATCTTCTCTAAACTAAAACCAGACATGATCACTTTGTGGCTGAAAGAAAGAAAGAAAGAAAGAAAGAAAAGAAAATATTATGTACATTTTTTTCTATTATTTTATTTAGCATTTAGTGACACTATCAACAAACTATTGGTTTTATGAATCAATCAGAATCATATCAAATAAATAATCTCTTTTGAGGAGTGGAGAACACTTGATTTCAAAATATTTGTCTTTTTTTCATAGTTTTTTTTATAATTTAGGACTGTCAATTGCATGCAAATTTTTTTTTCTTTATTTTATTTTTTTTTACATACTAAAATAATCATTACAACTTACTAGCGGTATTGATAAAAATTACATTTCTGTGGAACTATTTAAATTAGTTCATACATTTTATAAATTCCACTAAGAGTCAGGGTTATTCTGCACATCTATGCTGTCAGGACATTGCCAGAAGAACTGTATTATTGTTCAATCCGGTTCAATATCACACTTTGTCTGAAGCAGACGTCCAGAGAGCTGAAACTCCGTCGCTGAGCTCCCCTCACTTTTCATCAAAATAATGAGCAGCAAGCCACATACAAACTGTAATAACTTTTCTATATCGGGGGTTATTATAAACACAGAAGTGACGTTAATTTTCCCTGCGGGCTTGATGTGTTTTCCCTCTCATTTGGTTTCGGAGAGAACAACAGCGGAGACTCCTGCCGCCATCAAAGGGAAGTCATTTACCTCCTCGCTCGGCTGTGTCTCCCTGGGATCTATTAAGTTTTTAAATTAATGTGGGCCCTGCTAAAATAGGCAGCACATAAACACGGCCACAGCGCAGGAGTTTTTGGGATGCTCTAATTTGCCCTCGGAGGGAAATAGTGCACATACGTATACATTCGGAGTCAAACTATAGAAGACAGAGAGAAGTGCCTGGCAACGGGACAAGTAAATTATCCATCATTTTGATGGTTCGATAGGGTGTAATAACATAATAATTTGTTCAATATGAAAATCTTGTCTCATAGAGAGTCTAAAGCTGCCAGGCCCCTTTCAGGAGACCTCCAGAGAATACAAACTAGAATAGAGTTTTTTATTTTATTTATTTTGTTTGTCAGTGCACATTTGTAGCAAAAAATAGAAGCAACAAAACAGAATATATGCCCAAACTTTTTCCCTGCATGATTAAAGTTTTTTTTTTTTTTTTGATTACATTATTTGACATTTCAGTCCTTCTTCATCTTTAAAGAACATTAAAACAAATATAACAAACACAGCATTTAGAACAAACTAAATTGCAACTAAATATATGTCAATCTTCTGCCAATGGGACATGCCTGAAAGACCTCCAGAGTCCAATGACAATGTCCATTATTATCAAAACAATATCTATAATAAACAAATACTCCTTCATACAACCATTGGTTTTATGTACTTGTAAGATTTTTACTTAGTATAACTTCTTATAGTTCTACTCCACAAGACAGCAACACCTTTTTACTGCACTACATTCAATTTACTTGTGTAGTAATGTCATATTCCAAATCATCTCAGACACAATAACTGACAAGTTGTGGTAGAATTTTGATTAAAGTTGACTAAAAAGTTGATTCAAGCCTAAACTTGTTTACAACCATGAGAAGAAGGGGGCTCAAATGGAGAAACAATGGGACGCACAACTTCCAGTCACATTTCAGTACCACGGACAGCGACACGCCTCCACAACATCAGGAAGAACATACACTGTAATCGTATGTACCACCACAAAAGCTATAAAACCATAAAAGCCACGTCACAAAACCATTTATCATCTGAAGGGACTGTACTGCACACCAACCTCTTCCAAAAGGGCTCTGAACTGGCAGTGTGACAATGCTTTTGAGCTTTTTGCAATTTGCTGCACTGAATTCAAAATGTCCGCGCTATCATCACATGCCAATAAAAATGTTAATGTCCCGAGACATGTCTTCAATACAGCGTGTTACTGTATTTTGTGAAAGTTTAATTTGGAAAAAAAAAAAAAAACATTGCTTGACAAGAATACATCAACGCTGTGGACAGGTACACCTTAAACTGTGGGATCCAGACCGCTGCTGCGCACACAAACCTACCTGATTATCTTATAGTTATGAGTGTTTTCTTTTTAAACACCTTTCAATCTTTGAAGTTAATTGGCGCGCCATGAGGTTTCAGAGTTTGTTTATACTCATTGGCTTCTCAGTCAGAGTGGTAGACTGTTACCTTAGAAACAACTGAGAGTGTTTGATATATTAACAGTGCTCAGTATGGTGTTCCAGTCATGAAATATGACAAGCTTTGGCGGGCAAATTTTAATTTTATACCCCTGGTATATATAAAGTAACCATAAAATAGTGTAAACACATAGGCTACATACTATATTAAAAGTGACCTGTAAATAAAATTAAAAATGTAACTGTAAACTGCAATCATTACTTAATTAAAGTTTATTTAGTTTTGTTTTGTTCATTGTGCATTTTTTAATTTATTGATCTTCTACCCAGAGCTCACAAGGGCCTATTCCAGATGCTTCGGGCGTGAGTTGCAAACTCTTACAGACATAAGCATTGTCCTTAAGCAAATAAACCAGTGACTTATAGTATTGCAGGTTAATTTGAACGGAATCTGTCACAAACCACAATTTACTTGGTGCCGTTACATGTCAAAGTGGCTCACAGACAGTGCACATTTAGCATATTTCCAGGGAAGGGCAAAAAAAGATAAAAAACAAAAAATAAACTATCATGATGCAAGAGAATGAGCATTGGGTAGCGAGTAAAAAATAAATAAAAATGAAAAGAATACAACACCCTTCGGCTGCTGTTTAGTGTAGCATAGTTAAATGAGAATAGTGGCACAATAACACAATAACAAGCTGTGTCGAGCATAACAGTGGTCATTTTATTGTGTTTTCTCTCTCTCTCTTTTTTTTTTTTTTTTTTTGGATACCCTAGTGCATGTAAACACACTCATGAGAAGCACATTTAGTAAATTTGACACCAGTGATTCCAGTGTAAATTAAAGGCTGATTATTGTTTTCCACAACTGTCCAAATGTCCAAAGCTCCAAATTATGGGTCTCCACTCCACACAAAAAAGAAAAGAAAAAAAGAAATAATGTTAGTTTCTTTATGTCGTGTTTTTCTGTTTTTGTTTTTTACATTATTAGTTAAAAAAAAAAAAAATATATATATATATATATATATATAGTCAATGAAAGCCACTAATTTTGTAAAGACCGAAAAATCTTTTTTTTTTTTTAACTAAATATTTATTAAGTGAAACTGTTTGTTCGTTTGTCTGTTTTTTTTTTGTTTTTGTTTTTTTTCCATCATTTTATCATCACCATCCATTTAGCTCATTCCTGATATCAATAAACCATCAGTACACTGAAGGTTCATCATACACTTTATTGTGTATTTATACATGTCTTGTGCATGGCTTAAGGTAGCATTGTGTAACTTTTAGCCCAAAAGTATGTATTCTCACTCTCATTTTGATGGTTCTTAGACATGAGATCAGTAGAATCATGTCTATATCACTGACACAGTACCCTCAGCTGGACACAAACTTCAAATGTAAATTACTGCGAGAGTTTACAGGAGTGAGGCACTTTACTACGCTATGCTACACTACGCATACTGTATAATAAAGAAAATAGGCCATTACACTGGGCTTATAAACAACTACTGCAGTGACATTACAGTTGCAGAGAGGGATGTGTGTCCTCTACTAGCTACAAGTTAAGCGTTGCCACTTTAAATAAATAAATAAATATGAATAAAAAAATAGTCTTCAAAAATGTTTTATTAAACACAAAGAGAACACAATGTCACACCATTATCTCATTCATAAATTGGCATGTTTACTTTTTACCAAGAATTGCAAATAAAAATGACCCCACTCAAAAGGAATGAGTCCAAAATACTGGTTTTAATAAGATTTGGTGTAATGAAACCTATAACTGGAGTCATAACAGGTATTATAGAAACTGTAGTAATATATCATTTACTGTTTCAATCTCCACAAGGCTCCTCATTTGCAAGTTTAATCAGTGAGAATGTGCTTGTGATACAGTAAGATTTCATTTCTTATTTCCTCGTCCTCGGTAGCTCCTTGGAAACATCAGGAGCACTGCCGAAGGCTAAACCTCAATTAACACCAAGCGTCAGTTCTGCTCCTCAGCTCTGTTTTGTCAAAAGCATTCATTTACACTGAAAGCGACCTCCAACTGGCACAACGTCTATTTCTGTTTCTGAATAAATAACCAATATTCAATAAAGACTGAAGCTTAAATAAACAGACCCAGTTTTGTTAAATGTTAGTGAACTGTAAGGGGTCTCAGGACAGGTGTACTGCCTGTATCAGTACAGTAAGTGAACGGAAACCAAAACTTTATTCTCACATGCAAATTGACACAGTGCAAGCTCTTATAATCAAGTCCTTCTATTGTTACATTGTGCTTATGAATCATTCTTTTCATTATTTTTTCTTGACTTTATACTATTCATTTTAAGGAGACCTTGAATGCCTCTTTTTCAATTAATAATGCAGTTTCTTGTATATGTCTATGTCTATGTCTTTACCTGGTTGTGCTTGTACAAAACCATATTTAGTTTAATTCTTAAAGGTAAATATTCTCGTTAAAATGTAAAGTGCCTCATCGCTCAGCTGTGGGTTACACGTTTAATCCAAAGTCTGACCGAAGCAATCAAGAGCCCCAGGAAGAGACTGAAGAAGCCAGGGTGAGAGCGAGTGTCTCTCAATGGTAAGTTATCAATGGGCAAACTAACTCTGTTCAAAATAGTAGGCTTCCCTTTGCCTAGTTTCTAAACAGAGAGTCAGAGCAAACTGCAGCTGTGAAGAGAGGTCCTTTTAAACATTGGAACCTCATCAAACCAGCAAGACTAGGATTGTTATTGAGTGCATCTTGTATTTTCTTGGCCTTAACATGGCACTGTACAACTGTTCTATTAAACCCCTTTTCATGGAGCCGTTTGCTGAAAATCACATAAATATCACTAATTTGTGTGTGGATAACAGTTGTGAATTTATGAAATCATTGGCAACAGACCAGGTTCGCCCACGACGGCTACTGTCTGCCATGTTTGTCATTTGACCACAATACAACAAACAAGAGGCTCAAACACGTGGAGAACTTCCTGTAATTGATTTGGCCCCGAGGTGGGCAGCTTTCACACCACAGATGGACCGCACTAAAGTTCCTCAACGGCCGTACCGTCACCACCCGTTAAGAGCGGACATTTAGTGTGCACCAGAGTGCCACTGTTGTGTTTACACCGACCCAAACGTACCGTACTCGGGCTGGAAGCTCCTTTGGGCCGACACAAACAGTGCCAGTGTGTTCCACTTGAGTCCAATAGTCCAATAGTGTAGACCAGGTGAGGAAGGTTCAAAAGCCCTCTACAAATAACAGTATGCAACTCTAATATGTCCAGTGTATATTAGTGGTAACAGCTGATCATCCACAGTTAGCCCATGGTCCAGACCAGTGGCGAGTGTTTATTTTCATATCTGATGTCATATGAGGTGTGTAAATGTGTGCACTTTAGTTTTAGTTTAGCTCATCATGTACAAAAGCTAAAAACTAAACTTGACCACTAGTGAAAATGTATGGTGGCTACTAACTTTTAAAAGCTTCTCGCCACAGTGGCGTGTGAGCAAAAAAGTTAATGCCAAGCTCTGATGCTAAGCGCCTGGTGACTTGTAGTTTGTAGCTTGAATAAATGGTAAATAAATGGCAATGGTAAATATTAAGCCACTCACTAATGCTCTCTATTGGGGTCTGCTTAACTTTATTGCCAAAAAATGCACGCCAATCATAATGCAAGGTAGTAGAAAGCTATGTTCTGTGAAGCGGCAATATATTTTTCATGAGTCTACTCTGTTCCCTGACTTGTTTACCTGACAGAGAAAGGGTCATCTCAGGTACAAGTCCGGGCTTTGGCTCCTGAGGTAAATAAAATACAGGCCTGTGGTGTGAGATCTGTGCCGTCACCCGAACTTGTCCTTGGATGTGGAGCGAGGAGAGCGTTTTTTTTCTTCTTTTTTTTCTTGGTCTGCCGTGGCTTTTCTTTTACTGGAGGTGAGCTTTCTGATTGCGAGTTGTTAAAATGTTCAGTGTGCTGTGAAATGAGCCCCAGCGTCGTCTTTAAATCAGTGTCTGTCAGCAGCGGAGAGGAGCCGACGCATGTGGGTTCACTCAGAGGGGCAACAAGCTGTACGATGAACCCAGCGCTCCCAGACGACTCCAGCTGTCTCCTGTCTACAAAACAGACCTGTTATTGCAAAAAATACACTCATATTGGACAGGGCCATACTGAGGACTGAGGTTATTGTGTAAGGTTATTGCCAATATGTTCAAAAGGAGTTTTAAAAATGCATTTTACTTGCTTGTATTGAAGAAAAATAAATCAGGACTAATATCTAAGCTAACCATGACTAAACTGAAAGCTCCAGTACCCAATTTAGTTTTACAGACTAACAGCATTGAACAATCGATTAAATTGAGCCTCTGAGAAAGTAAAGAAGCAGAAATACTTACTGCCTTTATGCTCCAGTTGAAATGACTTAAAAGTAATTAAACGTGTGTGTGTGGTGGCTGCGAATTTACCTCAACCACCATCCAATACA